>JAASFT010000025.1:0-70732 GCA_023333885.1 Globisporangium parvum
AACAAGCAAACAACCAAACAACCAAACAACCAAACAACCAAACACACGCACAAACAAACAAACACACGCGAGTGACGTACTTGACGAGGCACATGCTGCCCTTGTAGCTCGCGAGCTTCATGAAGAGCGTGATGTTTGGGTGCCGGAGCTGCGCGGCGAGCGCTGCTTCGTCGCAGAACTCGGACTGGACGTCCGAGACGTACGTCATGTAGAGCTGCTGAAAGTCCGCGGCCTGCGCGCCTTGGAGCCGAATGCACTTCATTGCAACAGGCGTCCCGAGCCAGAGCGTGCGGTACACGACTGCGCTCGAGCCTTCGCCGATCTTCACGACCGGCCCTTCTGGGTTCATCTCTTGGAGCGTCGCGAGGAGCTTTGCGCCGCTGTTGAGCGACTCGGTGCGCGGGTTCGACTCGGCCAAGCTGTCGTCGCTCGTGCGCTGCCAGCATGCGAGGCCCGTGCCAAAGAGCACGGCGTTTGCGATCGGCAAGAGGTAGTTCAGCGACTCGGTCACAGCGCCGAACGCCACGTGCTTCTGGCTCACGACGAGCGCGACGAGGAACGGCAGCGTGAGCCCAGCGGCGCAGACGCAGTAGCCCGCGAGGCGCCGGATCACGATCTTCCCGTGGTTGTTGTCGTTCATGCGCGACTTGCGCACGAAGCGGATGTTCGCGACGATCGAGAGCAGCAGCCCGACTTGCATGCAGAGCACGATCGTGGCGTTCATCGTGTACGCGACCCTGTTGTCCATGGCTTGGAGCGTCGAGAACATGCAGCCGTAGACCGCGGCGAGCGCGAGCGAGATGAAGAAGTTCCGGCGCACGTACAGGTGCTCCGGTGAGCCCATGCGGATGAGGAGCGAGAGGCAGAGGATCCAGTAGAGCGATGTGAAGAACCCAAAGCGGCTGAGCGCTGCGAGCACGAGCTCGCTCGTCGACAGCGGCTTGCGTCCGGCGCGCGAGTGCTCGCGGTCGAACACGCCCAAGTACGAGAACTCGAGGTACTGCTTCAGCGCCTCGAGCGCTGCGAACGCAAAGTCGCTCAGGCCGATCACAAAGAGCACGAGGTCGGTCGAGCGCTTCTTCATCTGGTAGAACGCGAGCGAGTGGATCGCGAGGAAGAGCGCCATGACGCACGCAGCGATCAAGAGCGTCCAGTGCACGTAGATCCACGTGTCGAGCCATTCGGCGTCTGTGTAGTCGTCGTCGCTGTTGCTGTTGTGTGGGACCGCGAGCGGTGCTTCGAGCAGTATCGTTGTGCCGTTTGTCGCTGCGAGGAGCGCGCGCCGCAGCATCATGCGAAGCGAAGAGCGGGAGCGAGCGAGCGAGAGAGAAAAAAAGTGTGTCTACGCGTCCTCTACGCTCTCGTGCGCGTCGTCGTCGTCGTCGTCGTCGTCGTGAGAGCTCGTCGTAAGAGCTCTTCGAGAAGAAGACGATGGCGGTTCGTTCGTATGGCGCGCGTGCTGTGGAAAGAGGGTGTGAGGGACACTCGCAGCTGCTGCTGACTTGCAGGCGCTCATTTCCGATATATCGAGATCAGAGCGGCGAAACTCGACAGTTGAACGGCAAACGAATATCTTATGTCGAATCACAGAATCTCTACATTTCAAAACGCGTGAAACACGTGAACCGACCACTCGTTGCTTACAAAACACAAGTCACCTCGACTAAACACCACGATCTACTTCATGCTGCACTTGGCCTGGCGCTCACAAGCTCTTGCTCTCCTGCTCTCTTGGCGTGTTCTGAGCGTCCGCACACATGGCAGCACGTGACGTGACCCATGCGCCTGCAACGCAATACACGCACCAGCATGAGCACGGCGTTCATGCTGGCCGAACCTGGTTCCACGGTTCGCACATGTGAGGAGGAGGCGCGCAGCCAAGAGGAGTGGGCATGTGCTCGACTGCTCGTGACGCCATGGCGCTTCTGTCCACACATGCAGGACGCTCAAGGCATCGACGAAGGAGCAGCGCGACTGCAGCACTGCTGCTGTTGCTGCTGCTGCTGCTGCAGTAGTGAAGAGGACACGATTGTCCGAGCCAAACGACAGTTGGGCTTGCTTTCCCTTCAACTTTGTCACTTGTGATTCCGCACTCGACGACCCATGCGCAGCACGAGTAGCCACGCTGCCGACGCTCACGATGCGCATGGCGCCGCCACGACGCCGCGCGATGGCTCGCGGCGCTATGCGATCGCAGTGTGCGTCTTTGCATCGCTCGGCGGCATGTTCTTTGGGTACGACCAGGGCGTGACTGGCGGCGTCCTCGTCATGGACTCGTTCCTCGACGACTTTTGCGTCGACTGGGGCAAGAGCTCGCCAACTGCGTGCCGCGCGCCGGCGAACCAGCTCCCTGTGAGCTGGCTCACGTTCACGACGCTGTATAACGTCGTGTACTACCTCGGCTGCATCGCTGGCGCATTCGCTGGCGGCTGCATCGCCGACCGCTGCGGTCGCCGCGTCACGTGCTTCACAGCTGCGCTGCTGTTCTGCATCGGCACGCTCTGGCTCGTGCTCACGCCAGCGCACGCGCGGACGCAGTTGCTCGTCGCACGCGTGCTCCAGGGTATGGGCGTCGGCAACTCGTCGTGCTCGCTGCCGCTCTTTGGCGCCGAGATGGCGCCGAAGGAGATCCGCGGCTTCCTCTCGGGCTTCATGCAGATGATGGTCGTCACGGGTTTGCTCTTGGCGAACGTCGTGAACCTCGCGATCGAGCACGTGGCCGGCGGCTGGCGCATCACGAACGCGGTCGCGATGGCGCCGCCAGTCGTGGTTATGCTCGGGATCTTCTGCGTCCCTGAGAGTCCACGCTGGGTCTACAAGCACAACGGCCGCGACGCCGCGCACCGGACGCTCCAAGTGCTGCGCATGACCGACAACGTCCAGCTGGAGCTCGACGCGATTGGCGAGCAGATCGCAGTCGAAGGCGACAGCGCCGGGTGGCACGAGGTCTGGGACGTGCTGTCTGTGCGCCGCCGTCTCGTGATCGCGACGATGCTCCAGCTCCTGCAGCAAGCGACTGGGATCAACCCGGTGTTCACGTACGGCGGGCAGATCTTCAAAGACGTCCTTGGCGACGGCGTCTTGTCGCTCTTGATCCTCACTATCGTGAACTTTGTGAGCACAGTCCCTGCAATGCGCTGGGTCGACTCGATGGGACGTCGCCAACTCCTGCTCCTCGGCGCCGCCGGCATGAGTCTCGGTCACTTGGTCGCTGCGATCGCGTTCACAGCAGGCTGCCACGGGAACACTGAGGACGCAGGCTGCGCACCTGGCGCTGCGTACGTGATCATCACTGCGACCGCGTTCTTTGTGTTCAACTTCGCCGTGTCCTGGGGTCCCGTGTGCTGGATCTACCCAGCGGAGATCTTCCCACTCAACATCCGTGCGAAAGCCGTGTCGGTCTCGACGATGGCGAACTGGGCGACTGGCGCACTGATGATCGGCGTTCCGAAGCTCTTCCCGTACCTGAACGTCAACGGCGTGTTCTTCCTCTTTGCAGCGCTCTGCGTCGGCGCAGGCGTGTTCGTCTACGTGCTATGTCCCGAGACGAAAGGCGTCTTGCTCGAAGACATTGAAGCGCTCTTTCGCAGCTCTGTCGCGCCGTCGCCACAGCTGCCGCACAGTGCGCTGGAGAACCAAGCGCTCTCGCCACCACCAGCGCAAGCGACGAAGTACGTTCGTGCCCCAAGCACCTCGGAGGTCTAACGGAAGCCCATCGATGTCTGCATGAGCGCGTGTGGTCTCGATCAGTGAACAAGCCAGTCCGAGGACCAAAGTCGATGTAGTGAGTGCGCGCGTCGTTTGATGAGCTAGGACTCTCTCTCTCTCTCTCTAGTGCGCTCACTGGCCTGTGGTCTACGCCTCCAAGACAAAGATGCGGAACGAGCGCGTGGACGTCATGGTCGAACCGGAGATCGCGACGTTCTCCACGAGCGTGAGTCCCGCCTTCTTGAAGTTCAGGAGCAGGTCGTCTTCGTACGTCACGGTCCCAAAGTCGATCGTCGTGAGGAACTTGAGCAGCGGCTTCCCGAGCTCCACGACCTTCGACCGCTGCGTCTGGATCGTCTGCGTCACGTACACTTTGCCGCCGGGCTTGAGCATTGCGACCGAGTGCTTGAGCGCTGCCACTGGGTCCGGCATGATCATGAGCGACGAGCTGAAGTAGACCGCGTCGTACGGACCGCCGGTGTAGTCGTAGATCGACGCGTGGTGCGCCGTGACGACCGAGTCGAGTCTGTGGTCTTTCATGAGCACGCGGCAGCGCTTGACGTAGTCGAGGTCGTAGTCGACGCCGTCGACTGTGATGCGCTTTGCTGCGAGCAGTGCGCGGTTGTTCGCAAGTGCGAGGCCAGTGCCAATGCCGACGTCCAAAAGCTTGCTCCCTGGCGCCATGCGCTTGAGCACGTGCTCGTACCAGCCAGTCGTGAGGTTCACAATGAGCGCGTCGTACACACGCGCGCGCAGCAGCCGCAGTGCGCCGTAGAGCACGAGCGCGCCGGCTGCGATTGCGATGCCCTGCTTGACGACCGCTGGGTTGTTCATGTTGCTGAAGCTCATCGTTGCGCCTGTGGTCGTCGGCTGGAGCGATGTGCGGTCGAGCGCGGGAGTTGTCGAGTGACGCTGCTGCTGCCATCTCGAGGGAGCAACGCTCCATTGACAACCATGGTTGTTTATTGCAAACTAGGACGATAGTACAAACGTATCCAAAATACTGCTGTGATAGACGTGAATGTGGCTCCAAGGTTCTAAAATTACGCAACTGAGCAAAGCGAAACACGCGCCACGCGAAACACGCCAATGAAACACGGAGTGTGCATTGACATACACTACACAAGTGTAACACTGTGTATCTACATAGTACCTACAAATAGTATGTAACTATCGAGCTCGCCTCCAAGAAAACACAGAACCACGAGAAGCGCAAGAGAGACCATCGCAAGCTCATTGCGACCTCCAAGCACTGCACGACACCACCTTCCGATTGCTCCATGAAGAGCGAGTCGCCACGCAAACCCCCGCGGTTCGCGTCGCACGAGCAGCAGCCGAGTGCGCCGCCGCTCGATGACGACGGCCCGACGCTGTTGCTGCCACCGCTCGCTGTGCCACTCGGATACGGCAGTGGCGCACCGCCGCCGCCCGACGTTGGCTCGAATGTGCCAGCGGTGCCAGTCTACCGCCAGCAGCTCCAGTCCACAGCGGCAGCGTACCAAACGCCGCCGCTGCCGTCGCATCGCGACATCCACGTCTCGCCCAGCCCGCCGCAGCCGCTCGGCATGCAGCGTCCGCATCGGACGTACCACCACCACATGCACCAGCGGCCCCAGTCGCCACCAGGATCTGCTACCGCGCGCTCTCGATGTGCGAGCGTCGTGTACTTTTGCAAGCTCTTGCTCTTCAACATTGCGAACGGCGCACTGGGTTTGGGCGGCTTCATGGTCGTCACAACAGGTCTCATCGTCGCGCTCGTGACACTGCCGCTCTGCTGCTTTGGCGTCGTGCTCGCGCGCGTGCTTCTGCGCGCCGTCTACTTCCTCGCGAAGCTCGATGCTGTGCTCCACAACGTGATCGCCGACGCTGACGAGAAGATCCAGTTCCGCCACGTGCCAGTGCGCTACGGCGCGCACCGGTCGCTCGCAGCTGGCGAAGACCACGCGCTGCTGCTGCCAACGCACCATCACTATCACCACCAGCACCACTTGGTCGACTGGCAGCTCCAGCCGCACCACTCGCTCCAGGACGACGACCAGCTCCCGCAGTTTGAAGACTCGCTCGCGAGCATCTCGCCGCGCGCCGTGCTCGCGACGATCTACTTTGGCTCGATCAAGTTCCTCGTCGGCGTCTTCAGTGTCATCGCCGTGAGTCTCGTCGCGCTCGTGCTCGCAGTCTTTTGTGGCGGCGACGCGTTCCGCGCCGAGCTCCAGCTCGACGACGACACGAACGCCTTGATTGACAGCGACGACCCCGTGACACTGTACCTCTTTGCACTCGGTCTCGGCATCTTTGCAGTCGCCATGCTCTTTGCGAACGCGCGCATCTCGCAAGCGATCACGCGGTTCTTCTGCTGCGAAGGCGGCTTGTGACGTCCATGAATCAGATCGAGTCGAATCTTCTCCCAACAGAGCGTTCACTTGCAACGTCGACGCTTGTCCACATCTCCCACATCTCATCGACTTGCGCACTTGCGCCACTTTGCTCGCGAGGTCACAAGGCGGCGCGCTTTGACAGCCAACGCGCTCTGACTTGGCGGCTCTTGAGCGACGCGGGGCCAGCTCTTCCCAAGCTCGCGCCATGCGTTCGAAAGGATGTCGTCTTCGTCTTGCGTCCATCGCGCGCGCTTCTTGTTCTCGTGCTTGTTGAAGTTGCACGTTGTCTTGAGCGTGCGGCATAGGAACCACCATCCGAGTAGTGGTCGTTGTTGCGTGGGTTGTTGCTTCAATCGCTCGGAGCGACCGTCGCTGGTCCGCTGTCCATGCGCTTTGCTGCATGTACAGTAGCTCTGCTTGCAGCCGCTCGTTCTCGCGCGTCATGTGGAACGACTGTGCTCGAGAAGCACGGAGACTCAAGCGTATGATGAACGTGGTCCATTCCTACAACTACCTACCAACGTGGCAAACGCTATCGACTTGCGCTCGACATGCTTGCCGGCGTGTAGTTGAGGTGCGTGTTGGGACTGCTGCACGCTGCTTTGCTTCGCATCCAGCGACGCTACTCTGTTTCGCGATGTGACTACTTCAGCGTGATTCGGCAGTCAGCGCAACCTCGTCGAGTTGCGCTCGCGTCCTCGCGTGGACTCGACTGCTAGCAGCAGCGGTAAACTTTTTTCGGGTCTTCATCAGTGCAATAATGACACCCATTTATCTAAAATTACATATATACGCAAGGCACTTCAAGTTGCGCACCTTGACAGCATATGACGACGACGCCACGGATGCCACGGATGCCGCGGAAGAAGCAAAAGACGCAGTGCTGCAGTGCGTGCGGGAAGTCAAGTGCTGAAGTCGAGACAGGGCTGCTATCGAGCTGCGACCACACAGTTTGCCGCGTCTGCCTCGCTACGAGCTGCGTCGACGCATTGCACCCTGCTGAGGACACCAGTAGCAGCAACAGTAGCAACTGTCGTCTCCAGAGTGCTCGCAAGACCTCGGTCATTGCTACCAGCAAGAGCAAAAGCGCAGGCAACTCAGTCGACTGGTTCATTGGCGCGCGCTGCCGAGTCTGCCACACTGCGATTCCACTCGACATAGTTGCGCGTGAGCTGTCGAAGACTGCGTTCGTTCAGTACAAGCGCATGTGGCGCACAGCGCATGGCGCCTGCGTGAGCTGCGCCAACGTCGAGCGTACGCAGGAGCTGCGCGTCATGCCGTGCGGCCACGCGTACTGCCGCGAGTGCGTGCGGCGCATGGGCCGTCTAGCGCTCGGTGACCGTGTGCTCGTGCCGCTGCGGTGCTGCGGCAAAGAGTTCCCAGTCGACTACGTCCACGAGGCGCTGCCAGTACCGAGCGACTTTGCGCTCTACGAGCGCTTTGTGCGCGAGAAGAACTGGCGCACGTCCGACCTCGTGTCTGATGCCGAGTACGCGACTGTAATCAAGTGCGTCGGTGGGAAGCAGTGTCCAGGTTGCGGCGTTGGCGTGCAGCGCGACCACGGCTGCGTCCACATCACGTGTCCACATGGCCACGAGTTTTGCTTCACGTGTCTCCGCGAGTGGCAGACGTGCCACTGTCCGCTCTTGCCAGACGCCGAGGTCCAGCGCATCCTAGGCGAGTGAGTTGAAGGAAGCGTCACGAGGCCGACAGGACCCACTCACACAGAATTGACAGCTCGGTGTGGAGTGAGCACCACCTCGAGCGCTTGCTCTGTAGCGCAGTGCATGCAATGCACACACACACACAAGTGAGAAGCAATGACAGTTGGGGACGTGACAGTTTGCGACTCGCTCGCTCGCGTCGACTTCACACGCCGTTCCCTCGACAAGCGCTCACGTACGCTATGGACATCAAGCACGAACGAGACAGCAGTGGCGCATGGCGCCTGGCTGGAGTCATGATGGTATCGCCAACACCTGCACCAGCCGCTGCACCGAGCGATGCCGACAGCGCGAGCGACAGTGACTTGGAGGTCGAGGTCATTGACCTCTGCAGCGCGAGCGACGACGACGACGGCGACGACGAGCGTGAGCGCTCGGCATTTGCTACTGCAGTGAACGAGAGCCTGCGAGACTATTGGCGCTCAGCGAGTGCCCCGTGCTTCGATCACACCGCCTCGCCGCTCGACTTGACACTGTCGAGCGAGGACGAGAGCGAGTGCGAAGACGATGGAGCGCCGACAGACTCGAGCGCGAGTGTGAGTGCGAGTGTGAGGTCGCCGTCGCCGTCGCGCTGCACTTGCTGCAGCAGTACCGACAACACGCACCTTCTCGCGTGCGATCATGTCTTCTGCTCGGCATGCGCGGGGACGAGCGCGCGGCTGTGCTTCGCCGACGACTGCTCACCGCCAGCGCGCTGCTGTGGCAACGAGCTCCCACTCGCACTCATCCGCGGCGCACTGAGCGACCAAGAGTTTGCACTGTACACCAGCAAGGCGACCAGTGAGGCGACGACGACGAGCGAGTGGTGAAGACGTACAGCGAGCTGTGTTCATAACGATGAGTCGAGTGACTGTGTGCGACGGTGTGGTGCGCCAGCCCCTTTGTCGTGTGTCGACCTGCTCTGTCGATCGTGTGCACATGTGCGATGTCCTGCTTGGCGATGCACCTCAGCAAACCGAGCGCGAGCTAAGCCTCACATCAGTGTCGCGACCGCTCTGTCGACACTGACAGCCGCTCGTCCACTGCGTCGAACGACACCAGCGACGCGCTCGATAGCGCGTTGCATCGGCACAATGACGCGGAGCGCACACACCAACCAGCTGAAGTCGTGGAGAGTCTCGTGCACGTCCCACTGAAGCGCTCAGTGAGTCTGACTTGGAACTCAACGTCAAGCTCGTCGTTGCTGTCTTGTTGTGCGGTCAAACGTCGTCAATCCCATCACTAGCGGTGTTTGCTGCTCTATCGATACACGCCGGTACTTCTGCTCGCACCAGGGTACACCACGCCGAGTCCAGCGCTCGTCGTCGGTCGCACGACACTCTCGCGCTCGGTCGCATCGAGCAATGAGAGCACTTGGCTGTTGTCGTAGAACGTCATGCTCTCTTCGAGTGCGTCTTCCGGCACGTACACGTTCGCTGCCTCGGCTTCAATCACGTCCGCGTCGTCCGTGAACAGAATCGCCTGTGTCATGTCGACTGCAGCGGCTGCTGCTTCAGCGAGCTCAAGGCGCTTCTGGCGCTGGCGGCGGTTCTCAGAACCTTCAGCGAGTCCGCGATCGCCAGCGAGGACACTCTCCGTCGTCTGTACGAGGGACGCGAGTGAGAGCGCTGGCGCTTGCTTGAGCACGCCGTGGTAGATGAGCACGTCGTCGAGCAAGATCTCAAACTCCCGCACGCCGCGCGCCGGCGTCTTGCTGTAGTTCCACAGTCGAATGCGAGAGAGCGTGACTGGCTCGTTGAAGAAGATCACGACCTTGTTCGACTCCGATGGCGTGAACGGCGCGAGCCACATGTGCCGGTCGTCATACGTGTTGTTCACGCCGTCGACGAGCTTGTCGAGTGTCCGGACATCGCGCGGTGCGTCAGGATCTCGCAAGATGTTGATGTCTCGCGGCTGCGCGTCCATGAGGTCGTCACAGAGCGCGATCAAGGCGTTGCGCTCGTCGTAGAGCTCGAGGCCGTTGAGACCGAGGTAGAACGTGTCGCCCCACGTCGATAGGAACACGAGCTTGACGATGTAGCCCGTTGGAAAGAGCGGCGTTTGGTACTGCTGTGCGAGCTCTGAGATCAGCGTCATTGGTGCACTGATGCCGCTGCTCGAGATGCGTCGCGGTGCTTTGATGCCATCAGTCGTACTGTGCACGAGTGGACTTGGCGCTGCAGCGTGCTGCGACTCCCGAGCGACCGGAGACGTTGGGATCGCCACATCGGCTTCGTCAGGAGCAGAGCCACTACGACAAGTGCTTGACTGCTGCGCTGCATCAATCGTTAGGACCTGCGCCGTCTCGACTGCGCTACTCCCGTGAGGCTGCGGCGATGACAGCGAGTGGTGGCGCACGTAAAGGAACTGTCCAAAGTCAAATCCCATGGTGTTGCCTGGTGCTTTGCGCAGTGAGAAGCTCGCAAGTCGCGCGCCGTCGACGTACATCGCGACTTGCTTGACGCCTTTGTACGAGTCCTCGAGCGTGGCGTTGTAGTTCCAGACCTTGAGCGCGCGGAGCGTGACCGTGTGGCGAAATGCAATGTGGATCGCGCGGTTGCGGCGTCCTGCGAGCGCAATGACGTGCTCGAGTGGCGCGCACCACATGTCCTGCGGGTCGATCGAGACGTGGCGCGCGCCAGCTGTGTGCAGCACGCGCGCCATCTGCGCTTCGTTGAATGGCGCTGAGATCGTCGCGGTCTCGGCGCTGAGTCGGATCGGGAGGTAGTTCCCATCGAGGAGCTGGAGACCCGAGAGCCCGATCTCGTACGGATCGCCCCAGTTCGCTTCGAGCACGAGCTCGAGCGTTCGACAGCTCAGCGGCTTGTCACCTGCCGAGTCGCACACGATCGGTGCCGTGCACGGTCGAGACGCAGCACTGCTGTTGGCTTTCGCGAATGTCTTTGGAAGCGGCGTCACTGGCGCACCTGCATGCGCAGCGCCAAGACTCCACATGTCGTCACCCGAGCCGACTGAGACACTCAGTGGATGCGCACGAGCTGCTGTGCGGCGGTCTTTGTTCCCAGTCTTTGGTCTCTCGAGGTGCCTCACGTCGCCTCCCGTGCCATGGAGACTGGTGGTAGCGATCCCAGTGGCAGTGTCGCTGCTGTCCAAGCTGCCACCACTGCCCAGTGCATGCGTTGTACAGTCACTACCAGCAGCAAACGCTGTTGGCGCACGCTGCTTCTCGTACTTCTCGATCAGCTGCAGGATCGACGGGTTCATCGTAAAGAGGATGCACTCGTTGCACGCGTCGATGTCTTCGGTCACACAGCCTGGCGCGCGCTTGATCTCGCCTTTGAAGATCGCTCTGCCGTCGAGCGAGATCTCGACGTACCGCGCGCCGCGGTACGAGTGAATGCGCGTGGTGTTGTAGTTCCAGATGCGGATCATCGAGAGCGAGAGCGCGTAGTCCAGGTCGATGTACACAAAGTGGTTCTGACCGCGCGTGAACGGCGCGAGCCAGGCGTGGAGCTCGTCGCACGTGAAGTAGTGGCTGTCCACGAGCTTGTCGACCGTGCGCGGGTCGAGGCGGTCGTGCTCGAGCACGTTCAAGTCCGGCGGGTCCGCTGAGAGCTGCTTGTCGACGTCCGAGAGGTGCACGGCGTGGCCGGTGTGATCAAACACTTCGATGCCCATGAGACCAACGTAGAACGGATCGCCCCACGTCGACAGGATGTTCACGACGAGGTGCTGGCCGTGCGGCAGCTCCGGGATGCGAAACCCCTTGGTCGATGGCACCGCAGTCGCAGCGACGCCGCTGACCGCTTTACCACCGCTCGTCTTGGACTGTGCGAGGTTGTACGCGCTTCCAGCTTTCGACTTGGTCGGCGCAGTTGGGAGGCTCGCGCTACTGCTGCTGTGGTCGGCAACGTCCGGCTCATCCGGCTCTGGCAAGCTCTCGTCCTCGGTGATGTCGTCGATGTTGACAAAGTGCACGTTCCCTAGACGCACACGCACAGTCAGTGCCGTTCCAAATCAGACAAGCGCTTGACAGTGTCTGTCACATCGTTGCTACTCCTCGCGCGTCGGCAGCGATTCTCAGGACGGAGCGACGTACCTTCTGGGTCGGCGAGCGTACGCATGACCGAGCCCTTGGCACTCAGCTCGCGACTGCGGTTCGTCTTGTCAAAGAACTCGAGCGACCGGAGCGACTCCATCAGCGACTGCTTCACGCGTCTACGAAAGAGTGCTCAGCAGAGCGTCACGGAGTCAGCACCTCGCTGCGATAGCGCAAGCGTAAGAGGTCCCGCGAGTCACAGCACCTGCGATCGCGTACCTGCTCTTAGTGTTGCTCGTTTGATGCCGCGCGCGGTGCCGCGAGCGCTTTGGCGCAGCGAGCTCACTCTCTTTCGCAAGGAAGTCGCCTTCGTGTGCTGTCTCTTTCTGTAGCAAGATCGGCGCGCGCGGTCGGACGGACGCCACGCTTGGTCCGACATTGCTCAATGACTCGGCGCGATGCGGGTGACTGCCTGCGACTACTGCAGCTGTCGGCGGGGAGTACACCTGTGCGCTTGAGGCACCGGCGCTGCTGCTGCTCGGCGTTGCGTCAATGTACTCGACTGTCGCGCGCCGCGGTCCAAGCGCGGTGACCTTTGGGGCGTGGTTCGTGTCGCTACTCAGCCAGGACGGAACAGACTGCGGACGAATGGCCATCTCGAGCTTCGAGAGCGCGTCGACCATCGGCGACGCGCCGTGGCTCTCCATCGCGCTCACGCGCGCTCGTGTCGACTTGCTCACGTGCTCAGTCGCGTCAGTGCTCCTGAAGGCGACGAGGTCGTGGCGAGGCGTTTCTCGAGAACCAGTCGCTGTGCGAGGCCCGATTTGGCCAATGAGACCGCTCTGGAGGTCGAGCATGAACGGAGGGCGAACACGCCGGTGTTGTTGATGTCGATGAACCCTGACGAGACAGTCGTAGAGCGACAAGAGCGCTCAAAGGCTACGGAGATGATCGCCTCCATTGCCTGTCCTTCTTCTCAAACTCCAACGACTAACAGCATACGCAGACAACACGCACCATCACAGCTTCACGCGACGCACACAGCCACACACACTCGCCAACTCTCGAAGCAGCGCCTCGGTCGCGTGTCAACTTGACCGCTCTCACGAATACGCACAGCTGCACGTCTTCCAGCGCTTCCCGCAGTCAAAGCAGAACTCATGGCCCTGGCAGCACCGCATGCGGTTGCAGCCCGAGATCCTCGAGACCCCGACGCCGCAGCCAGGACACTGGACGCAGCCGTGCCCCTTTGCCGTGCGCGCGTACTCGCGGTCCGACTCGAGGTCGATCGTCGTCCAGTCCTTCTCTTTGAGGAAGCGCTCGTAGAGCGCAAAATCGGCGCGAGTCAGCGCCTCTGCGATGTACTCGACTGGGAACTCTTTGCGGCAGCAGTGCGCGGGCAACAGAGCACGGTCGCGCACGCTCATGCCTGCGCGCGTTCGGATGCACGCGAGGCAGTAGAGGTGGCCGCACGGCAGCATGCGGCGCGTCGCTGCGTCCTCGAGCTCAAGCAGACAGCACGCGCAGCTCGGTGGTGGCTTGGACTCCTCTTTGACGCCAGCGTCTTCGAGTACAAAGTCGCTGTCGCTACTGTCGCGTGTGTGGCGGAGGAGCGCGGCAGTCTCAGCGTCATTGAGGCTCACTGCGATGGCTTCGTCGAGCTGGAGCTGCTCGATGCGCCGCAGCTCTTCGCGGAACAGCTCGAGCGCGTACACGTCGGCCATGGCAGCACTCTCGTCTTCACTGCCGTCTACGAGCATCTCGCTGTCGATTGCGTCGCTCGTGAACGAATCGAGCGCAAGCGAGTGCTCCAGCGCGTCGAACATGCGCTGCGGTTGTCTGTCAGAGTCCATCGCCATTGCCTGCCTGAGTCCTTCGCTCGGTCGGCAGTGCGAGTGTGGTAATCGCGACCAAGGGGCAAGCAAGGAGATTGGTCGCGGGCCATCAGCGCTCTAGCCAACTGACCCAACGCAAGGGCAAACATGACACCGTTCGTCGTAGTACATGATCGTTAGGACTGACGCTCTGAGGATGCGCGGCATCACTTCGCATCGCCTTGCAAGTCTTTGGCTGAGCGAGTGCTAGTCACTGATGCCGACAGTACGAACCGACGAGTGATCGATGCGCTCGAAACGAATCGACGCTTGAAGCACCATCGACCGCAGCAGCACTGTGGCAAGTGTGAGACGCGAGCGACGATGAGCAAGCTCGAGGACCTCCTCCCAGAGCTCGCTGGTGTCTTTGCTGCGCAGGAGAGCGCGATGGAGAACGTCGTGTCGATGCTCACGACGCAAGTGGCGCAGCTGATCCAGGACAACGACCGACAGAGCAAGCGCGTAGCGTCGCTCGAGGCCACGCAGCAGCAGCTCCAGAGCGCGCTCCTGACGCTGCACAAAGCGCACGACTCGCTCGAAGACAAGCACCGCGCTGCGAAGACGAGCCACGTGGACGCTGTAGGCGCTGTCAATGCGAGCGCCGACGCGCTCCAGCGGCAACTGCAGCAGCAGATCGAGGTGACCGAGAGCAAGTGGCAGAGTGTCGAAGCTCGACTCGACGGCGCTGGCGCAGGTCCGTCTGAGAGCCAAGTCATGGACCTCGTGGGCTCGCACTTGCAGATCGTCGAGGGCAAACTGACAGCGCATGTGGAGCACCGGCTGCTTGAGACGTCGAACCGGTCGTACTTGCAAGCGCAGCAGGTCGAAGAGGCGATGAAGAGCGACTTGGAGATGCTCGAGAAGAAGTTTGAGTACCTCTCGCGCGTCAAGATGGAGATCAAAGACATCAACCGGAAGGTCGAGAAGCAGGACCAGACGCTCGACGACATGCGCATGGGCTTGGAGCTCCTCGCCAAGACGATCGGTACAGACGACGAGAGCGACAACGAACGCGACGACCAAGTCACTGGCGGCGACGACGAGGGCCGCAAGCCACTGCGCCGCGTTGACAAGACAGAGGTCATGAACGTCATGAAGCGCATATCGCTTAGCAGCGCAGACATCCAAGCGAAGATCAACGAGAACGCGGCGCTGCTCGCGAGTGTCGTGCCCGCTCCACCTCGGTCCGACGCAGCAACGGCGCGTGAGCCTGAGCACAAGTATGAGACGATCGACACGCATCCAGCACGGTCCAAGTCCGTGTCTGCTCCATCCAGTCGTCGTCAAGCGAGCTTTATGCGAAGCAAGACGCTCGACATCGGAGCGCATGCAAAGGCAGTGGACGTCACACTCGCTGCGACGACGTCTCGAAGCGAAGGCGACGCAGTCGAGAGTGAGCTGAGCGAGTTTGAAGTCTCGGTCAAGAGCGACACGAGCTCTGACGCGAGTGGCGTGGAAGACGCGGCTGCTGATGAACCAAGTGATGGCGCAAGTGACGTGTCCTCACGTGCTGAAGCTGCGCAATCGGTCGACGCTGTCGTCATCGAGTCGCCAGAAGACTCGGTTGAAGCTATCGACGCCAGTGTAGCTCAGCCAGAGGCGCCTCTTGTTGAAGAGGAGCCACCAGTCACACTCGAAGACGAACCAACGACCCCAGAGCAGGTGCAAGAGCAGCAGCCATCGACTGACGCAGTCGTCGTCGAGGTACAGGGCGTGGCACCCGAGCAAGCGCCAGAATCTGAAGCGACAAGCAACGATGACGACGCGCTCGAGGAAGCGGAAGAGTCGGATCGGGTCGTCGACGTCCTCCCATCGACGACGTCGCGGTCGCGTCTCACATCGCGCGAGCAGCTGTCGGTTGCGAGCCTCGACGACCCGAGCGAGAGCGCCAGCCGTCCGACGAACGCTTCGATGCAGCACATGCCGAGTGCGCCGAACCTCGCGATGTTCTACCCAAGCGCCACAAGCGCGACGACGTCGGTGATCCGGTCGCGCAAAGCCTCGCGCGTGCTCAAGCGTCAGAGCAGTGTCCGGAAGACCGATGGCATGGATTCGTCGCGTAGCGAGACGCGCTCGCCGCTTGCGCGCGACGTGATCAAAGCACTCTGGTGCCGCATGTTCACGCGCTTCGTGCAGCTCAAGCGCCTGCAGACCCTCAGCGGCGCGAACCCGGACCGGATCTTCCGGAAGCAGAACATGTCGGTCGGCGCGCGCGTGAAGCGGCTGGAGGAGACATCCGTGGACCTCGAAGAGATGGTCGACGTCCTCGAGAGCAACATCCAGCAGAACGGCCAGAGCATCCAGGCGCTCGTACAGAGCATGGCGCAGCGTCAACTCGACGCGGACGCCCGCATCGACAAGCTCGGCGATGCAGCGCAAGCGCAAGGACAGATGATCGTCGGCGTTGAAGAGAAGCTCGACCTCATTGAGCTCGACTTGCGCCGCGTCCGAGGCTCGAACCGGCGCGACAGCAGCCAGTCGGCGCCGAGCGCCGCAGTGAGCGCGCTCACGACGCAGCACTACGAGCTCGCGGCGCGCGTGAACGACCAAGCGAGCGCACTTGACGCTGTCGAACACACTGTGAAGCGCGTGAACGAGCTCGAGCTGCCAGCACTTAGCAGTAAGTTTGAGACCGCGCTGCACGACTTGCGCAGCGAACTGGAGCACAAGTCGCGCGAAGTCGCGAAGGACCTCACCCGCTCGATCGAGCACGTACGCGAGCTTCAGACAGCAACGGAGACACGACTGCTCCAGCGCACGAACGCGTTTGCTGAGCGCTTGTACCGCGACATCATGCGGCTCTCGAAAGCGCATCTCGTCGCGCTTGAGATGACTCGGAGCGTCAAGACGCACGCGTCTGCGACTGCTTCGACTGCTGCCTTTGCAAGTAGTAGTAGTAGTGGGAAGAAGACGCGCGCCTCGCTCTTGGATGTGAGCCTCGAGATGCTCGAACACATCTTTGCAAGCTTCCAGGACGACTGCCGAGTTGCTGCCGCGCAGCGATTGACACTCAGCGGCAGTGGCGACGATGACGACAGCGATGCGTCGACGCGCGACGTCTTGCTCGAACGCGCGACGTCGTTCCTCGGCGAGCCCGACCGGCTCAAAGAGCAAGCAACGAGAGCGAAAGCGAGCGCGATCGCGAGACTGCAGAGCACTGACGGCAGCAGCGACAGCAGCAGCAGCAGCTCGAGCTTCACGGACCGTCTCGTGCTCGTGACAACTGCACAGCTCCGCGCACTCGAGTCTCTCGTGTCGCCTGAGAGCGGCAGCGAGCGCACGGCTACCACCACACCGGTCTCAGACGTGTCGTTCCAAGTCCAAGATCTGGTCGTGCAGCTCCGCGCTGTGCTCGTGCTGCTGTTCCTCCACGCCGAGCTCTTGGATCCGCATGCACGCTTGGAGCTCGTGCTTGCAGCGCACAGTGCGATCGAGAAGGATGTCTACGACCACGGCTTTGCGATTGCGCAGCTCGGCACAGTCGGCGCGAGCGTGAAGCTCATGAACACGCGCCTCGACGCGTTCCTCGACCTCTCGTACACGTTCGCAAAGGACGACGACGTGAAGAAGTCGATCCAAGACATGCTCAGCTCGTCTGACAGTGTCCGCGACTCACTCGCGCAGCAACTTGATGCGACGCACGCGGAGGCGCAGCGGCGCGATGCTATGCTCGAGCGCGAGCTCACGCAGCTCGTTGCGCGCGTGAACAAGAAGCTCGACAAGGACGAGCTCCTGTGGACGCAGGAGGTGATTGAGCGGCAACTCCAGAGCGTCGCGAAGAGCTCGCTCGGCGAAGATGACCTCGTCGACATCCACCGCCTCCTGCGCGGCAAGCTTGACAAGTCGTACGTCAATGCGCTCTTGCTCGAGCAGCGCAATCGCGCCGCAGCGCAGAGCACGAGTGCAAACAGCGCGAGTGTCTACGGCGGTGGCGGTGTCCCTGGCAATGCGCCGCTCATTGCGGCCAAGTGCATCTCGTGCAACAGCGAGATGCCGCCGACGAAAGCGATGCTCCAGAGCGTCGTGAAGGACCAAGTGGCGCACGAAGTCGCGAAGACGCTTGCGCGGCAGCAGCCGCTCGGCGTCGCGTCGTCATTGCCATCGACGTTCCGGGTGTCGACGCACCGGAGCATGGACAAGTACAAGCGCGAGCTCCTCGCAGCGGCGACGCAAGGACAGCAGCAGCAGCACGGACGCAAGTGAGACGGACGGCACCGCATCGCCACCATTGCCATTGTTGAATAAATAGTGTCGTCAGAGAGCCGAGGACGCCGCGGACGCCACTGCGTCTTAGAACACCGCCGCGGCGACGAGGATCGCCTGCAGGAGCTGCGACGCGATCTCTTTCACCAAGATCATGCTGTTCTCGTCCTGCGCGAGCGCAGCGATCGTCGGGTAGAGATTGTACTCGACGAGGAACTGCGTCGGCGACGTGTGCGACTCGAAGACGCTCTTGAGCATCTTGAGCAAGTTCTTGCGGACGATCGCTTTCGCGACGCGGCGCAAACGCGTGAGGAGCTCCGTGACAAACAACGCGCTGCGACCGAGCGACTGGTTCATCCGGACGGACCGGTGCATCATCTCGAGGTACGGCTCGAGCAAGTTCTCGAGCTCCGTGTCCTGCGCCGAGCAGAAGCACGTGATGAGCTTGAGCAAGTGCTGCGGCGCGAGCAGGACGTTCTCCATCTTCACCGTGTCGTGGATGAGCCAGACGCTCAGCGACTTGATCGCATCGAGCTGCCGGTACTTGTCGTCTAAGAGATCGAGGAAGAGCGCGGCGCTGTCGCACGCCCAGAGGTGCGCGCGCGCAGTCGGCGACGCATGCGCGAGGTCGCAGAGGATCTGCAAGGCAAGCTGCTTGAGCGAACTCGCGCGCTTGATCGCGCGGAGGAGCGACGGAATCACACCTGCTTGGGCCGCGTGCGTCTGGCGATTGCGGTTGATGCGACAGAGGTAGTACATGGACAAGATCACGATGTTCTCGACCTCTTTGCGCTTTGCAGTCGCGAGTGCGCTGCTGCTGCTGCTTGGCGCTGTCTCGTGCTCGTTGAGCAAGTGCACGAGCGTCGGGATCGCACCGGCGCGGTCGAGCTTCTCGAGCGTCATCGGCTCCATGCTCAGGTTTCGAACGCACTTGAGCACTTTCACCATCGCGCCGATGAACGCGTCGGACTGCCGCACGTCCTGCGGTGCGAGTGCGTGGTGCGTCCTCATTGATGGCGCGGTTGAGCGCGGATGGAGCGCCTGGAGCAGGCCGTCGAGCACCGCGGCGTCGCAGACGTGGTCTTTCACGACCGCGTCGCCTTGCGAGAAGAGCAGGAAGATGTCACACGTCGTGTGGAGCTCGTCCATGGTCCAGGACGGTGCAGCAGGGCGGCTCTGGTCACTAGCAACGCTCGCTGGCGCCGCCGCACAGACAGACGTGACGATCGCATTGAACACCGCGACGAACTTCCGGAGCAGTCCGGCTTTCACAAACAGGCGGCAGATGTCGTTCTTTGGGATCGTCTGGAGCTGGAAGACGCTTGCGATGCCGTCGAGCGCAATGCGCACGAGGTCGACGTCTGCAGTGCCAGCCACGGTGGCTGGGGTCCGATCGGTCGAGAGCGTGAGGAAGTCAACGAGAACAGGCAAGCCGCCGCAGGCGATGAACATCTGGAGCGTGAGCGAGCTCGTCTTGCAGCTCTGGCGCACAAACTTGGCGGCTTCGAGCCGCACGAACGACGCGGCGCTCTGGTCGCTGGAGCCGTCGAGCACGAGCCGGTCGCGCATGGAGACAGCAGCAGCAGAAGCAGGTGCGAGTGCACTGTCGTGTTTTGTGAGCTTGATGATCACAGGCACGAGACCAACGAGTGCCAAGTTCTCTTGGAACTTCTGGTTGTCCTCGACGATCTACAGACACATAGGCGAGGCGTGAGGACCATTGACCTGACGGTCGCAGGACATGTCTGACTGACTGATTCCCAAAGACGAGGACGCACCGTGTTGATGACGCGGAGGACGGCGTGGAGCACGTCCATCTTCTTCATCTCGAGCGCCTCCATGATGTTCGGCACGACGCCTGGCTGCGACATCAGGTCGCGCCGGAGCGTCTGGTTCGTCGCAAAGATCTCTTGCTAAGGACGCGTGTGACAGCGAACGTTAAGCACCAGATCCAGACACTAGCGCTCGCTACACAGGAGAGCACATGGGCGTACCAGACTCATGCACGCGTCGAGGATCACTTGGTCGTCCATGCTCGGGTCCAGGAGCGCAAGGAGCTCGACCACGCGCGCCGTGGCTTTCTGGTTGCTGTCACGAAGCGAGTCAAAGCCGAGGTCGTCGTCAAAGTCTGGGAACGCCTCAGTCGTGTCCGGCGCGATCTTGAGGTCGCGCTTCGAGAGGCGCAGCGAGATGTGCTCAGCCGAGTCGAGCAAGTCGTCAAAGTCGGCGTCGTCGTCTTCACTGCCGTTTCGATGGGTCTGGCTGAGCGCAAGCGTCGTCCCGGAACGCGTCGTCGACTCGCTTGGTAGGTCGCTGCCTGAAGCGGCACTGGTCTTGTGCGTCAGCGCCTGGAGCAAGCGTGCTTCGTCCAGGTCGTCAAAGTCGAACGCCGCGTCGTGCTCTTTCTCCGAGAAGCTCTGGAGCTTCATCAAGCGCTTCTCGGTGGGCACGAGCGCGGAGCGGTCCCACGACGACGACAGCACGGCCGAGAGACCAGCGCTGCTGCTGTTGCTAGTGCCAGCGCCTTTTGTTTGGCTACTAGGTCGCGTCGCCAAGAATGACGCCGTGCCTCCAGGCGCAGATGCCGACAACGTCGGCGGATGAGCAGCGCTGCTGTCGTCCGAGTCGTTCCAGACGTCTTCGTCAAACAGCGCCTGCGCGTCCTCTTTGCTCAGCTGGAACACGTTCTTGAGCGGCGGCGGTCGCGGCGGCTTGTCTGCCACCGCGTCGGTCGACCTGGTCGCCGCACTAGAACGGTTGACTGGCGCGCCAGTTGTGAGCGACAATGGCTGCGGCGCAGCGTCCAAGCCGAGCTCTTCGTCCCAGTTCTCGACGTCGTCATCGTCATCGTCGTCGTCCTGGACAGTCGCAAGGTCGCCTGGCGCAGTCGCTGACACGTCGGACAGCGACGTGTGCTTCTCCTTCTCGTACAACTTGATCGTATTGAGCATCGCGTCGCGGTCGTTGCGCGAGAGGACGTTCTCGGTCACGAGCTGCGAGCTCTGTTCGACCTTGTTCTTCGGGATCTGCGCAATCCACGGGTGCATGAGCAGCTCGTCTGCAGAGCTTCGGAGCCGCGGCTCTTTCATGAAGCACTTCATGATGAAGTCATGGAGCGCCTGAGCATGTGAGGACCAGGGAGAAGCGAGTCAGTCGATGCGGCTGTCAAGAGAAGGAGGCGTCTAGGACACTCACACACACACGCACACACATATGTATACACTTGTACGTACTGGCGAGATGCGCTCGGGCAAAGGCGGGTGGTCGTCCTGGACAATGCGAAAGAGCGCGGCCATAGGCGCGAGGTCAAAGTACGGCGGCTTGGTCGACAGGAGCTCGATGATCGTGCACCCGACGCTCCAGATGTCGGACGCGAACGACCAGCCGGCCATCTCGATCACTTCGGGCGCCACTGTTGCCAACCACAAGCGACACACGGAGACGAGAGTGAGTGCCAGTCAGGAGGGCCATGGCGCGCAGCCACTTGGGACGCACTCCAGTACGGCGAGCCGACGACCGAGTTGGACTTTTGCGTCTCGCTGAGCTTCACGGCGACGCCGAAGTCCGCGAGCTTGACGAGCCCGTCCTTGGTCGTGAGGATGTTCGCGCCTTTGACGTCGCGATGGAGCACGCCCTGCTCGTGCAAGTACGCGAGGCCGCGCAGGACCTGCGTGATGTACATCGCCACGAGCGTCTCCGAGAGCGCGCCGAAGCGCTTCATGAACTGCGCGAGCGAGCCGTTCTCCATGTACTCGAGCACGATGTAGAGCGAGCTCTGCGTGCGGATCGTGTCGTGGTACTTAACGATGTTCTCGTGGTTGAGCTTCTTCAGCAGACTGATCTCGCTCTACGGCGGCGCCAGGTGGCACTCGTGAGTGCGACTGGCGCGGCCCACACACCACACGCACAAGCGCAAGCGAATGGACGTACTTCGATCGACAGCAGCTCGTCTTTGCCAATGTCGTGGAGCGACACTTGCTTGATCGCGACGGAGCGGCCGTTGCGCAGGTCCAGCGCCGCGAACACGACGCCAAAGCCGCCGCGACCGATCTCTGCGCCGAGTTGCTAACTCACGTACATTCGCGAATGAGATCGCTACCACCGCAGCTGCTCAGACAAACGCATCAGCAGCTGCAGAGAGACGTACGTAGTGGTCGCCGACGATGCGGACTTTGTCCTGCTCGCTCTTCTTGGGTCGGGCGAGCGACGCCATGTTGGTGGCGCCAGCACTCGCTGACGGTCGGCTCGAGCCGCTCCGAGGCCGCACATTGCTACTGGCGCTCGTGCTGCTGCTCGATGGAGCAGCTGGTGTTGACGCGCTTGCCGATACGGACGCAGCGGAGTTCGTCGACGGCCCTGAGACAGCACTGCCGCCGCCGCTGCCAGGTCGTGGCGCATGTGACCTTGTCGCCATGTTGGGTAGTTAGCTAATCGACACATCGTTCAACGACCTTGTTTTCTTCACTATCACAGAATCCGCGCAAAATCCACTCAACCTGCGTCGCAACCTTACTTTAATCAAATAAAACTGACGCACGTTGTGGGCTCGAGTCATAGGAAATGGCTATAGTGAACGGCTGGACACCTCGACATCGAGTGCGTCGGCTTGCAGGCAACGGAGCAAAGACTCGCAGGATGGCAGCTCCATCGAGTGCTCCTGCTGCACTTTGCCGAGGAACGAGGACTCGAGGCCAGGTCAGACGAACCGGTGACTCTTCCAATCGCGAATGGAGGCTGTGGTGGACGCGACGCACTCAAGCGCTCGTCGGACATCAGGAGACGCAGAGCAGAGCAGATCCTGGTCGTGATCACACGCACGTGCATTCAGTCGATCTTGTAAACAAGCGCAGCGTCTCGCCTTCACACGTACTCGCACGCACATCCTGGCTCTTGTGCGAGACAGCGGCCGACGTCCCGCTCTTGTGTCCTGCTTCCCGTCGCCTTACGATCGGCTGAATCTCCTACGCGTCTCTGACGAGCATCTGACGCTTCCTCTCAAGCGAAAGAGAGGGAGTTGTCTGTCCACGCTTGCGGACGCGCTTGCTCGGCTGACACTCTCGCCATCGCAGGGGCAGACACTGTCGCGAACGCGATCACTGGATAGTCGAGATCCGGCGCCTCTGTGTGGTGCCTGTCTACATGGTCTTCGTTCCCATCGCATCAGAGCCTCTGACTGTGTCTTTGGATCGGTCGCGTCTGAGTCGAGCTGCGCACGGCTGCTTGCGTGAAGCACCGAGTATACTACGCCTCGGGACGGTCGCGGTCGTTGGTCCCATCGAGACAACGAGGAGGCAAGAGAGCGACCGACGGCTCGGGAGTGCCTCTAGCAAGCAGGGTCTTCGTGACGCTAGCCAGCCTCATTCTTCAATCTGCCTCGCAGGTGCTCCAGTCGATCGATCGTCGATCAAACTAGCGAGCCTACAAGTCTCTCTCTCTCTCTGTGCGCTCGAGATGGAGACCACGTCGCCTCCGTTCCCAAACATCTCTGTTCTGCCCACTGAGCGACGGTTCTACAACGGCATCGCGTCTGTGATTCTCCGAAAGGCAGTGGCCGAGTACACTCGCTGCAAGGGCTACATCGACCCCAAGCGCTGGGGACACGTGCGTTCGCGCAAGCGAGTGAGCGTGTTCCGAAGCCTCCGCGCTCGAGATGACGAAGCCTACGATGGCGATACGAACGCACGCATCGCTGTCATGATCGGCTCAGGGCAGATCACTGGCTCGCTCGAAGACGTCATGGACGGCATTTACTCCGACTCGACCGACGATCTTCATCGCGTGAACGCGCTGCTCGGCTGCAAGCTCGTGGATGGCGCAGTGCTGAACGTGACTGAGCGACGTGCACCGTCGGACCCGTTCCGGTTCGAAGGTATCAGGTGGCGCGCGACCAAGGCAGCGTGGGGAATGACGACGAACCGCGATGTGCTCACGTACGAGGTACATGATCATGTCGCTCTTGCTCTCAGCACGTGTGCGTGTGTGCGTGTGAGTGACTAGATCAATGACTGACTGAAGCTCAACGCATCACATTCTGTGCAACTACTTTGCTTCTCGCTCTCAGCGCACAGGCACGATCGTAGACAAGCGCGGCATGGAGGTGGCATACCACGTCGTTCAGTCCATCGACCGCGCCGAGTGGCCAGCGAACGCACTCAAGGGCGTCAAGCGCGAGCAGATGTGTGTTTGCTACCTCTACCGCCGCGACACACAGGGCTTCACGCGGTGCTTCATCTGGGGCGAGGTCGCAGATCTCCATCCACTGACGCAGCGCGTCGCCGAGTACGCTGTCGCAGGACTCTGGCTCAACGTCGTGCGCAGTGTCAAATGCGCGCGTGCAAAACAGTGCTCCGAGCTGATCGCAGCCAGCAACAGTAGTGAGCACTCACCGGCGTGGTCGGCCGGCGCCATGTGCCGCGTGTGCTACAAGCGCGCGAGGTTCATGGGCGGGAGTCTCGTCCAGTGCGCTGGCTGCAAGCAAACGGCGTGCAAGACGTGCGCACGCCACCAGTCGATCTTTGAGCTCGACCGCAAGACTCGTGAGCCCAAGGAGCAGCGGATCTGCAAGCTCTGCTTGAGTCGAGTGCGCTCGCAGACGTCTCCGGCACCGCCGGCGCAGCGAGATCATTGGGACTCAGCGCCAGTGACACTTTGTGCGGCAGCAGCACCAGCGCCGACTGAAGTGCTGTTGACACCGCCACTCGCACGCAAGATGTCGCGAAGACTCAAGTACGAGCTCTTGGAGCCAACGAGTCACGCTGCTGCACGCACGCAGCTACATCGCTTCGTGACGCCCTCGCCGCCACTGTGCACGACGACACACCTCAGCAAGCCGAGTGCGACCAAAGCCTCGCCTCAGTGCCACGGTCGTGCTGTCGATACTATGTCCAGCGGTACCAGCGACCCGCTCGACAGCTCGTTGCAAACGCACTCGGACGTTGATCGCGCGTGTCGAAGACATGAAGCCGTGGAGAATCTCGATGCGCGCCGCACGGAAGCGCTCGGTGAGTTTGACTTGGATCTCCGCCTCGACATGCCGACTGATGTCACTGCAGACAGCAGCAACGGCAACGCGGTCGAGCGCACGCACTACGAGCTCGTGTTTGCGCGGCGCAGTGGCAGCAGCGACGAGAAAGAGAGCTTCCTCGACGACCTCTACCCTGTTCGCGCAAGCTGATCCTCCAGACCGATGCGGTTCGAGCGTTCACATTGCGTGCATCTGCAACCTTTGCTAGCATTCATTCACAAGGCTAGTCAGATGAGTGCCAAGCCGGTCACGACGCCATCATGACGGTCTCATGCGAGACGGTAGGATGAGATCCGAAGGAAGCTTGACTGAGACTTGACAATGGACATCTCAAAGCGCAGGCGACGCCATCTTCAGTACTTGATCCACGACAGACGCTTGTGCAGACGCTTGTGAACTCGCTTGGGCTTGACCCGACGACTCTGGACCCGCTTGGTGGCAAGAGCAGGTGAGCAGTAGCGAGGACGCGAGTTGAGGGTGACTGGGTAGCGATGTGCGGAGCGAGACGAAGGATGAGAGCTGGGACCTCGTTCGAGTGGGAATGGTTGTCAACAAGGTGGATCCTTCAGTCGCATAGAGTGTCTGTAACCGGTCACCGGTTTCCACCCTTTTCCTGTGCTTCTTGCTGAAAGTGTTCTCTTCAAATGCACACAGAGTAAATCATGTCGAGGTTGAGCCTGAAGAGCGAGGCTTGCCATTCCAGCTTCACCATCGCGAACGCGAGAGACGAGAGCGACATGCGCGGCGGCAGTGGTAGCGACCGGCCCTTTGCGTACGACGCAGCCGAGAAGCCGTCTCGGTACGCCCCAGACAGCGCTGCATTTGCAAGTGCGCCGCCAGTCGCACAGGACGCGCGCTTTGCAGCTGCTCCACTGCAGTACGCTCCGATGCCACAAGCAGCACCAGCAGCTCCGTACGCACAGCACTATCCGCCGCCGCAGCAGCAGGCGCACATGTACCAGCCACAGCAGCAGCGCGCATCGAGCGAGCGCTTTCCAGGCGGCTATCACCACGAATCGGTGCCGCCAGCGCCGCTCCAGCAGCAACAGAGCTTTCCATACTACCCGCCGGGTCAGTTTGCTCCGCGACAACAGCAGCAGCAGCAGCCGCTCCTGCCGCAGTTCACGAACCAAAGCGGGTACCCTCCGTACCCGCCATCTGGCGCAGCGTTTGGCCCTGTCGTGCGTCGCAAGCCGCAGCGACTCGCGAAGCACCGCGCGCTGCGCCAGCTGCTCCAGCTCGTGGGCTTCCATGTGCTGAACAGCGTGCTCGGCATCTCGGCGTTCTCGCTCCTCGGCTCGGGCGTGAGCTCGTCCGTGTCGCTCCTGCCGCTCTGCTGCTTTGGCGTCATCGTGTTCCGCGTCGTGCTCTACGGTGTCCACGTGCTCGCGCAGTTTGACGTCATGCTCGTGAACTTCATCGCGCCGCCGCACGCAAAGGTCTTCCTCGAAGTCCCGACAGAGCCAGGACTCGTCGGGCTCGTGCTCGCGCCGAGCCTCGAGTCCTTCTCGCCGCTTTCGCTCATGGCGCTGCTCTACTTCCTCTCTGTCAAGTTTGGCGTCGCGCTCTTGAGTCTCTCGAGCGCAGCGATGAGCGTCGTACCGCTCGGACTGCTCGTGTTTGTCGTCTGCGGCGGCCAGAACGTGGACCTCCTAGTCGGCAGCTCGCGCTTCTCGTACCAGCACGACAAGACGGCGTTCGTCGTCGCCACGCTGTGCCTCACAGTCATTGGCTGCGCGCTCATGGTTCTAGCGGCAAAAGTGTCGACGAAAGCGACCAAGTTCTTCTGCTGCGAGTCGTTCTCGACGCTTGGCGCGCACATTGGCTACCAGCAGCACGCGCGCCAGCAGCGAGACGCTCCGCAGCAGCGCTATGCGTACAGCGCAAGCGCGCAATACGGCGCGACGTAGGTAGCTACAGCAGTAGGACGAAGAAGAGAGTGAGAGAGAGAGTTGAGGTCCACGCGAAGGAAGGAAGGAACGCTCCGTAGTGCACGCAAATGTGCTGGATACTCGAGACGCAGCGCCATCCAACGCTCTTGGCGCAGCAAGAGCATCCATCCGCATGGAGAATGAATGACTGACAGTCGTCGTACGCTGTGATGCGAGCGAGATGAGTGAGCACAAATCTAGTTTATTCGGGTTATAGCCCTTCGGTTTAGGTAAAATTATAGCGTAGTCTCGCAGTCATTCCTGCTTTCTGTTGTTGTTGACACGCATTGCTTGGCTTCACAGAGCGCACACTCGCCACTCACACTTTGTCTCTCGCCGCCTGCAACGCACACGACACCTCCGCCACTGCACGCGATGTATCCTGCAGCCTCGCAACAGCAGACGCAAGAGTCTGCTCCCGCTGCGGCAGCAGCACGCTCCGACTACCATCGCAACGCGGACAGCGACAGCTTCTACGCACGACCAAGCGAGAAGCAAGCGAGCGGCTACGAGGATGCGCGGTACCCGTCGCTCGCGAACGACCAGCTGTACCAGCAGCCGACCGCTCCGTCGTTTGACAGCAGCAACAGTGTGCCGCAAGCGCGTCCAATGTACTACAACCAGAACAGTGCGCAACAGCAGCAGCAGTATGGCTACCCGATGCACCCGCCTGCACCAGCGTACCAGCAGCAGCAAGGGCTGCTACCACCAATGCCGCCAATGCCTCCAATGCAGTACGAGTCGCCAGTGCGCAGCGGAGACTACCGCCGCCACACCTGCCTCGGCACGACGTTCAAGCTCATGATCTTTCACTTGCTCAACGCCATTCTGGGCATCACGGGGTTCGTGATCGTCATCAGCGGCGCCAACATCTCGATCGGACTCATCCCGCTCTGCTGCATCGGCATCGTCGCTTTCCGCGGCGTGCTGTACCTCGTGAGCCGACTCGCCAAGCTCGACGTGAAGCTCTACAACTATATCTCGCCTGCGAGCGAGCACGTGTACGTCGACATTCCACAGGAAGCACGGTTCTTCGGCCGGATCACTGGCGAGCGCTTGTCGCCGCAGCTCTCGTCGTTCTCGCCACTCGCGATCACGGCAGCGCTGTACTTTGCGACAATCAAGTTCGCAGTGGGGATCCTGAGCTGCATCGTCGTGTCACTCACTGGTGGGCTGCTCGCAGGCGTCGTGATGGTCCTGACCGACACGGACATTGCCGACCACCCAGCGACGATCTCACTGGGCGACCGCCCACTGAGCATCAAAGAGAACCCGATCGAGTTCGTGCTCGTGTGGCTGTGTCTGTTTGTGATCAGCATCGCGCTCATGCACGTCGTCGCGCGTGTGTCTCGCGCATCCACGCGCTTCTTCTGCTGCGAGAAGTTCTCGACGTACCGCTACATCCACGTCGCGCAGCACGTCCAAGCGCCGGTGACAATCAACTACGGCACGTACTGAGCTCCTGCTTGTGTGCGCGCGAGTAGGGCGGATCCATCGACAGTGTTGGCAATGAAGCAAAAGCATGCAGTGGACATTGAGTATTGTCTGTTTGTTACTGAGTGGTTGGGAAGGAGACATCGCGTCAGTGCTAACGCACTCCAGAGGTGGCATGTGTTAAGACTGGCAGCGTCAAGACAAGAGTGAAGCCATAGACCCACAAGTTCAGTGTGGTGCACACCACTGAACACCATCATTCCGATCAGGACTGTTCCTCCAAACAGTCAAATTCACAAAATCGACACCAGCTCAAGGTAAAGCATACAAATGGATCATTTAAACACGATGCGTCATTTTTAAACACGAGCAAACTGATGTGTTTTCATACAACAAAATTCCAGCATCCGATGGTGTCATTTTCTAAACCCGATGACCTGATGTGGTGGATACACATCCCGCGCAGCTGCGTCGTCGTCACTCATCGCCATTGTTCGTCGTCGTGGTGCTCGGAGCTCAGCCATTCGCGATCGAGCTCAAGCGCACACACAGTTCAGCCGCAAGCATGAAGCCTGGAGAGAAGCCGACCGAGACGCTATACCCGTCGCTTGGCGAGCCGAGCGCGCCGCCGCTTGCGTACGTGCCGCAGCACGAGCTGCACGAGCGCGAGAACGTACCGCTCGCTCGCCCAGTCTTCAGCGAGACTGCGTACATCGGGCCGACTGCTGGCGCGGAGCCAAAGCCGAGCTTCTTGCGCACGACGCTCAAGCTCCTCGTCTTCCACGCACTCAACTCGACTCTCGGCACGATCGGGTTCGTGACCGTTGTCGTCGGCACGGCGTTCTCGGCCGTGCTCCTGCCACTCTGCTGCCTCGGCGTCGTCGTGTTCCGCGTCGTGCTCTACCTCGTCGGCTTCCTTGCGGAGCTCGATGTCGGGCTCTACAACTTCATCTCGCCGCCAGAGGAGCACGTGTACGTGAGCATCCCGCGGCGCGCAGCGGTGCTCGGGATCTCGGGCGAGCGCCTCTCGCCGCACCTCTCGAGCTTCTCGCCGCTCGCGCTGCTTGCGATGCTCTACTTCGTCACGATCAAGTTCGTGCTGTCGCTCCTGAGCGCGATCACGCTCTCGTTCTCGGTCTCGTTCCCGCTCAACGCGATCTCGGAAGGCGAGCTCCCGGACGGCTTCAGCGGCGCCTTTGGCTTCCTCGCATTCGCGTTCCTCTCAGTCGTGTTCCTGCTCATCGGCGTGAGCCTCATGCACGGCGTGGCGAGCCTCTCGCGCCGCGCGACGCGGTACTTTTGCTGCGAGAAGTTCTCGACGTACCGCTACGTGCACGCGGAGCACGCGTACCCCGCGGCAACGACGTACGGTGCGACGGGTACGTTCAACGCTTAAGCCCCCCCCCCACTGCTGTACATGGGCCGCTTTCGTAGCGGAGCGAGTGAATGTGGACGAAGGTGATCGAAGACAAGAGAGATGCAGTAGGAGCTGATGGATGGACAGATGGATGAGTGAATTGACAAGTCCTCTTGGTTGGATCCATTGCGTTATGGCGACTGGCCGGTGCTTCGATCGCACCAGCGAGCGCTAGCTCTCTCTCTCTCTCTCTTGGTTGGTAGTTGACACTAAGACACACGATCGACGGTTCTACGTGGACGCCGTCTCCACTGCACTGCACTCGCACGCACGCACTCTGCACTCACTCGACTGAACGAACTCACTCTCGCGCGCGCACGACCGCACCGACGGGGTCGACGCGCGCGCCATAGACACACTCACTCACGCTCGACGCTTGACGCGCGCTTACGCCGAGCGGCCAAAGTCCTGCGTCCAGTAGATCTTGTAGTTGCCGCAGTTGTTGTTCACGGCCTTGGCAAAGCCGACGTTCGTGATGTCGTACGCGAGGATGTTCTCGCGGTGGCCCTGCGAGTTCCACCACGAGCTCATGACGTCGTTCACCGACTGTTGGCCCGCCGCGACGTTCTCGCGCACGCTGCTCCAGGTGTAGCCCGACGCAGTGATGCGGTCACCGAGGTCCGAGCCGTTCGCGCCGTCGTGCGTCATGTAGCACCGGTTCGCCTGCTCCTGTGTGTGGCCCATCGCGGCGTTCGTGAGGCGAGCGTCGGTCGTGAGCGCCGGGCGGCCGTTGTTCTGGCGGTACGCGTTGATGCTGTTGAGCATGGCTTGCGTCTCGACAACGTTCAGTCCGTTGTTCGTGCTCGCGCCGCCACCGCCGCCCTGCTGCTGCGAGTTGTCGTCGCCAAAGCGGCCAATGACGTAGCCGCAGTTCACGCCCCACGCCGTGTTCTTCGTCGTGCCCGAGCCGCTCTTGAACCAGCAAGTCCCGCCGTTGTAGTTGCTCCAGCTCCAGTGCGAGCACGCCGAGTTGTCGGCGCAGATGTCGCCGCAGACGTCTGGGATCGCCTGGACCGAGAAGATGTCGTTGCCGTAGAAGTCGCAGTCGTTCTCCCACATCACGCGGTTGCCCGAGCCGTACTGGAACGCAGACGCCGTCGACGCGGCAACGGCCGAGAGCAAGACGAGTGCGGTCGAGAGCTGCATTGTTGTTGTTGTTGTTGGAGAGGTGGATGGAGTTGGTGCTTGTCGTGCGCTAGGCAAATGGCAAAGTGAGCTCCTCCAGCACTCACTTGCCAAGCACTTGCCAAGCACTTGCCAGACGCTGGTGCACCAGCGCCGTCCACCCCTGTTCGAGTGAACGAGTTTGCGCTGCAACCGAACGACGACGACGACAGCCAGCGCCGGTGTCGGTTTGCGGTTCCGAGCGTGTTCGCGGACGCGTTCATAGTGAACGCGAGTGTCTCGCATGGCGTGCGGCGCTCGAGGCGGAGGCTGTCGCCCATCCAGCTGGTGCTCCTTGCTGCAGCTGGCACCGCGTAAAAGCTCGCGGAGTGCACGCGGCATACTGAGCGCAAGTGAGAAACTGACTCGCAAGGAGTCAGCATGGTGGTTGCCTCAAGACGTTTTGGTTGAAACCAACCGCTCGATTCACCTGGAGCCCTGGAGCGCTCTTTGAGCCAGGCAAGTCGGGTTGTCGGCAAAAGGCGAGGCACGCCACGCTGTCGTCCGGCTTTGGGATTCGTTCGGTGCGCGCGCTGCTTCTACCAGCGATGTAGCATCGGAGCCGATCGGCTCGCGTTGTCTTTGACTGATGCAGGACCCGGCTCGAGCGCGCGTCGGTTCGCTTCGCACTGGCGCAAGGCTCGCGTGCGGAGAGCTACATTTCCACCGTCCAGAGACGTCCATGCCTGTCGCCCTGCGATACCCTTCGCGCTTGCCGATGAGGGCGGTGAACGACCGCCGGCTGGGATCGCGGCGCTCACCACCTCCACACACGCACTACCCGACGCAATGGAGCAGCGTCATCAGAGTCAACAATCGCCCGTGCATGTCGCGTCGTTGATCTGCGACCTCGGTGCTTGGTGCATCCTTTTAGCGCCGAACTCTCTCATAACGATCTCTCTTGGCGCCTCGCTTGGTGTCCAGTACACGCTGTCGAGCGATCACAACGCGGCGATACCGAGATCGAGAACACACACACACACACACGTACGACGGAGGAGGAAACCACCTGGAGTCGCAGCATGACGCTGCTTCAAACATCCGCGCCGCGAAAGATACTCGCAAGCGAGTCGCCATGGCGCCGCGGCCGACGAATGGAGAAGCGAGCGCAGACTCGGCGCCTCTACAGCAAAGCAAGCTCACGACAACTCGATTGGATTGGATTGACACGCACTCGACTCGGCTCGACCTTGCTAATGGACGGACGCGCCAGCCGCGAGGTCCAGGAAAGGCAGAGCGCCTCGCTCACGAAGGCAAGGCGCCACTCGCGACCAGCCGTTTTGCACTGGACCCAGCACGAGCGCTCTTGGCGCTTTCCATGCTGCAGCGTCGTTGTCGCCGCCGTCTGCTCTCGCGATCGCACACACCGCCCACTGGGTTCACGCCCTCGCTGCCACCCACACTCGGTCCCGACGACGACTGCCAACGCCTGGCGACGACCTTGCGCAACAGAGCGAGAGAGGACTCATGCCGCCGTGCCAAAGTCCTGCGTCCAGTAGATCTGGTAGCTGCTGCAGTACGTGTTCACGGCTTTGGCAAACCCGACCTCCTTGATGGCCGGGTCGAGGATGTTCGCGCGGTGGTGCTCCGAGTTCATCCACGAGCTCATGACGTCCGCGACCGACGTCTGCCCTGCCGCGACGTTCTCGCGCACGCTGCTCCAGTCGTAGCCCTGGTTCGAGATGCGCTCCGAGAACTCGGATCCGCCTGCGCCGGAGTGGCTCATGTAGCACGCGTCGGCTTGCTCCTGCGAGTGCCCGGCGGCCGCAGCAGTCAGACGCGCGTTCAGCGCCACGGGGGCGACGCCATTTTGGCGCCGGTAGTCGTTGATGAGGTAGAGCATGTAGTTCGTGTCGTCGACGCTGAGTCCGTTCGAGGAGCTCGAGCCCTGGCTGGCTGCGTTCGCGTCGGCCGCGCGACCAATGACATAGCCGCAACCGGCACCCCAGAACGTGCTCTTCGCCGGCGCGCCGCCGTTCTTGAGCCAGCACGTGCCCCCGCTGTAGCTCGTCCACGTCCAGTGCGTGCAGTCGGTGTCGTCCGCGCAGAGGTCGCCACAGCGGTCGGCTCCAGCACGCACGGGGTATCGGTCCTGGCCGTAGAAGTCGCAGTCGCTCTCCCACATCACGCGATTGTTCGAGCCGTGTTGGAACGCAGACGCAGTCGACGCTGCACCAAACAGCGCCGCCGACGCGAGGAGGAGCGTCGCTGGCTGCATGGTCGATTCCCAACGAGTCGCAGGCGCTGGCGAGGCAGGTAGCACGCTGGTGCTTGTCCCGACACTGGAGAGATTCAGGAGTGAGCGAGGAGTATCAAACACGGACACACACGTGGGCAAGAACTCATGAGCTCTGGTGCTGGTGCCTGGCGAGAGGCTCTATCTGCATCGAGGCACTGGCGCCTCGGTGGAGGAGGATAGGACGTTCGATTGAGAGAGAGAGAGTGCGACCTGGAACACCACCACACACAGACAGGTGCAACGTTTCAGACGACACACCAAGTAGCCGGGGAGGGTCTACTGCTCCCAAGCGTTTTCGATATGGTGTATGTGGCCCACATGACGTATAGTCAAAGTGAGAATTGTGTGTCAGCCTCACATAAATGGCTCGTTTATGCGAAATGCAGACTGTAGCACGAGCCATTCCGTCTGACTGTAAAGGCTGGGCGAACATCCTTGCTCCATGCGCGTCGCCGAGAGGGTTCGAGTGGGTGCCCACGCATGTGAGTAACCTGTCTGCCTGGACGTTCGTCGAAACCACACAACACACGACTTGCGCACGTGTCGTTGCAGGAACTCAGGGTCGTTCCATTCGAATCGCGCGTCGCGAGTGTCCTCTTCGTCACATGCAGTGTCGACGATGCCACCTGGTTGCGAGCGCCATGAACGCAGCGAGCGAGTGCCTCCGCTCAACGACGCACTCGCAAGGGTGCCTGAATCGGCTTCTTAGTTTGCTGGGCAACGCTCGCAAGCACTTTGCTACGCTGTGACGATTGGGCTCTCAAGCGTTCTTGCGCGTGCTCGACGCCAAGCACGCATCCACCTGGTCTTGCTCGTGCAGCACCGACAGCTCGTAGTTAGCTTGTGCTACATCACTACAGGCTTGACAGCGCGAAGCCATGCGAACTGTCCTGCAGCTGAGAGCATTGTTGGAGTGAGGCGACTATCGTGCAAGAACCGCCCTCGAACTGGTGTGAATCGAGCGCAAGGCGAGGTGCACGTCCTCACGTTTCATGCTGTCTCGACTGCAAGGTCAGTCGAACAGTCGGACTGCCCGACTCGGACACTCACTCAGTCCTAGTTTGTCGCGAGTCCGGTGATAGCTTGGACACCTCTTCACTGAACATCGCGAGCGAGTCCTGATGCAGACATCCAGCCGTGCAGTCCAAGCAATGCAACGCGGAGCAAGCTGCGAGCGTCGCAGTCGAGATCGAGATCCCAGCAGACGCGATCATGTGACAGCAGCAACAACCACAAAGCCTTTGCAGGCTGGTTGTGCGGCCTCTGTCTGCTGCACTGATGCGTTGTCTGTACATCACGAGCTTTGACGCGAGACCAGCTTGCAGCGAGCGATGCGTGTAGTTGATACCAACTTCAATTTCGAATCTGAGAATGGGTGCGCACTCTGATTCCATCGCTCGCTTCAGAGAACGATCTGATGCGAAAGAACACTTTGATGGACTCGCTCGACCTGCCAACAAGCGAGCGTGCACTTCGAGCTGATCGCGAGGCGCACATGAGAGCGCTCAAGAGCTGGTCGAGCGCGCGACCACGCACGAGTCACAGCGATGCGCGTAGCGCTCCAGCGATCGCGTCGCTCGACACTGCGCTGATCGCGATTAAAGTCATTGACGATCCACAGCCAGAGCTGGAGACGAGTCCACTGCTGCCTCGCCGCAATGTTCACACACAGAGCTCGACAGAAACAGCAGCAGTGCGACCGACAGCCAAGCCCACAACCACAACCACGCCACTCCCACAGCCAACAACGCAAGAGGCTGTGCTTCGATGGCTCGTATCGCTTGTACCCTCAGCGATCTTTGCGTGCGTGAGTGGCATCGTTGGGCTCGTCAGTGCCCTCGTCATGGCACTCGCTGCGCTCGTTGTTCTCGGTGCAGCTGGCGTCACGCGCTTCTTCCAAGGACTCGCGACGATGCTCTTGACGTCCGACAAAGCGATGCAGCAGTTCGCGAGCGGTATCTACGCCAGCTCTCGGCATCCCCAGCGCGCGCCACACGATGCTGCTGCAACTGCACTGTTGAGGACATCGAGGTCGCTGCTGAGCCTGAGCTGCGACCTCTTCATGCTCGGGGTCTTGAAAGGCACAGTCGGGTACGCGCTCGGCTGGTCTCTGATCGTCGCAGTCGCAGTGCCGGTGTTGCTCTGGGACGCAAACGGATCAGCGACATCGCTCGTCGCCCACGCGTTCGCCGCGTCACCTGCGACGTATACGCTCGTGCACGCAGGCGTCTGGAGCTTTGCGCTGCTCTGGCTCGTTGTGACGACGCGTGTCTCGCAGGCGTTCTCTGCAGTTCTGAGTGTGCGCTCCTGATGCGCTCGTTCAGTCGTAGTTGTAGCGTCAGTGTGCATGCGAGGCGAACGAGAGAGTCAATCGTACCAAGTGGTTTGATTGCCAGCGATCCAATGCACTTGCGCTCGGCTCAAGCTCTGGTCGACGAGCGCAGCTACAACACTTGGTCGAGCACGACATACCCGATCAGGAGGCAGCTTGCGACCATCATGAGCGCGCTGCACATGCGCATTCGGATCAACCAGCGCACGTCGCGCAAGCGGTCGCGCACACCTTGTGGCAGCGTCTCTGGCTTGAACACTGCGCCGTCTTCGGAGCAATACCCGATGAACTCGAGGCGACTGGCGCTCAGAGTGCGCCACCACGCGAGCCCACAAGCAGTGATAGCCATGCGCGCGACGAAGCGAGCCGTGCTCCAGACGACGCAGAGGAGCCACCACGATGCGACAGTCAAGTACAGCGCGTGTTCGGCGGTGCAGGCTTGGACGCGGTGCAGCTCCTGCACGCTCGATCCGCTCATTGACACTGCTGACAGCGGATCAAGTGCTGGAGGGAAGCAGCGCGCGAACGGCGCGTGCGCGTCGAGCAACAGTGGCGATAGGACTGAGTTGCTCGTGTTGCGTAGTGCTGTTGGGAGTGCTGGAGGCGGTTGCAGCACGACCGCATGCGCATTGCGCTCGCTCAGACTCGCGCATGCAGTCGAGATGTCGCTGATCACGCTGTCGTTGTGTTCGGAAGCGCAAGTAGCGAGCAGCTGCGTGAGTGATGTCAATGTGCTCTCGTATGCCTCCAACTGCTCGCGCGCGGCTGTGAATGCAAACCGAGACGCACAGAGTGAGCTGCGCAGTCAGAACCATCAGTAGTCTCCCAGCACCAAGAACAGCAGTCGCACCTGTTTGGTTCGCATACGCGCGATCCGATGCGTTTGTGATCCGCCAGAGCGCACGCTGCGCCACTTGCTCTGTGAACGCAGTCTGCGATGCGACTTCGTGAACAGGGTCCCACACACTTGCTCGGATCGGCAGCACGGCGCTGAGCAGCACTTGTGCGAGTGTGCTTGGCTTGTCAAGCGCTCGTTCTTCCACAGCGCCGCCGCAGACGCTCGCAAAGTCGTGTTTCCAGACTGCGAGCGCGCCAGTGCCGATGGCACCGGCAGCGATCCACACAGCGTACTCGATTATCAGTTGCACGAGCACGTCGGCTTGCATCACGACAAAGTAGACAACGCTCTTGATCTCGTGCTTGCACTGGAAGGTCGTCCACGCATCGCTCTGCACAAGCAAGCAAGACACGACAAACAAACATGCAAGCAAACAAGCAAGTTGAGCATCACTTGCCCGAGTCAGACAAGTCGGTCAGCTGACTCCGTTGCGTACCAGGTTCTGGATCGATGTGAGGCCGCGGATGTCGACGGGTGTGATCACCGAGTACGAGTCGGTCCAGAGCGCCACGGCGACTTCGAGGATGCTCCAGCTCACGCGGCCCCAGTCGAGAGTCAGGATGAGCATCTCGATCGAGTGCGCGACGCCCAAGGCGATGCCGAGCGCTGTGTGGACTTCAGATCGAGTCGCTTCGAATGCAAACAGCGGAGTGCCAGCGATGAGCACTGGCGTCGACGCACTGTCGCGGCTGCTCTTCGCACTCGCGCTCGTGCGATTTGTCAAAGCCACTCGCTCGGACTGTAGCTCGTGGCGACGTTGCAGCAAGTAGCCGTGACGCTGTGTCACTGCGTCAGTGCTGATCGTGTCGTTGTTCAGGATCAAGTCCCGACAATGGCGCCGTGTACGTATCGGAGACGTTGCGACGTTCAGACCGTCGAGGAGAGAGCGCAGGTGCGCAGTTGCGACGCGCCACTTGTGTTCTTGCGCCAGGAGCGCAGCTTGCGTCGCCGCAGTCCACTGCGTATCGAGCGTTTGCACACTGTCGATGACTTCAGCCTTTGCAGTTGTGAGCATGGCGCGAGTCGAATCGACAGACTCGTGCATGTGCGACCACGAGCTGTTGACGACTTGCTGGAGCTCGGCGCTTTGGCGCTGTAGCTCATGCACATGCTGCTCGAGCACGCGCAACTCATCGACAACTGCGCCGACACTTGAGTTAAGGACGCGAGCGATCACTGCGCGCTGACTCGGCGACAGCGGTCGTAGACTCTGCTGCATCTTGACACGCAGCGCATCAAGCGCAGTCATTGCGACGTCAGTTGGCACGAACGCGTCGGCTAGCGATGGCGCGTCGTGGTCGTGGCGCAGCGCGTCGCGCACGGTCGACTCGGTAGAGTTGCCAAGTTCGTGAGCTGCTGTGCTTGCGAGGGATGTGTGTGCAGCGTCAAACACTGCGGAGATCGCGCGCTGGAGCGCTGTGGCGTGGTCGCTCGTGCTCGGTAGTCGCAGGACTGGTGTCTCAACCGCTGCTGGCGCTTGGGACAGCAAGATGACGCGCACATGGTCGAGCATCTCGCGCGAGCGCTTGTGTGAGTGCGTGTTTGTGCCGTTGTCGAGCAAGAGTGCGCGCGTGACGAAGCACTGGTGCGTCGCTGCACTAGCTTGAGAGCTTGTGTCGCTTGCCTGAACTGCTGCTGCCGTCGTGTTGACTGTACTGAAGAAGTGGCTCGAGCCTGGTGCAGACAAGTGGGCACAGCATGAGTGTGCTGCATGTGCATCCTGAGCTCATTCAGTCAAGCCGTACACGCACGCACAGGCGCTGACGCGATCTTCCAAGTCGTCAAGCGCTGCAGCATTCTCAGCAACTGCCTTTGCTGCTAGCTGCTCGTGTGCTCGGAGCGAGGCTTGGAGCGCAGCTGTGAGTGCGAGCGACGTCTCAGTCACACAGCTCGACGCGTTCTGGAGCTCGGCGCTTGCAAGAGCGTAGCGCTGCTGTGCATGGGCGATCGCGTGCGGCACACGCATGAGCGAGAGCAGCGTGTGCGTTAGCTGACACGAGGCGTACAGTCCACTCGCACATGCGCAGCCGACGACAAAGAGGAAGAACGACGTCTGCGGGAACGAGCACAGCAGCGCGAGCAGCCGTGCTGGATGCAACCACGCGCGTGCTCGCTTGTGTGGCAGCGGCACTCGATGCACTGGCTTGGGCGACGGCGGCAGTCCCGCGTAATGAGCTGCTTCAAGCGAGACGTCGGGAGCGCCACGGCGCCACGTCGACGGCAGCCGCAAGTCGCCGCGGATTGACGCTGCGGTCTGTAGCGAGCACTTTGGTGCGGTCGTGACGCTTGGCAGCATCTTGGCGAGTGGTGCGTGTGCGTTCATGCATGAGAGCAGAGCGCAGTCGAGAGACAAGAGCTGCGACGATGACAGCGCGAGATACAGGACAACGGCAAGAGACGACAGAGGATGATGTGGCAAAGAGCTGTTCATTACAAGTGGTGATCGGCCTATCGTCGACTGCTAGCGACTACGACAGACATGGATGGACACAAGCACGCGGTGATGGCGGTGCAGAGAGAGAAGAGCGAGTACTCATACAAGAAATGGATTAACTAGGTTGTCGTATCATGAAGCACAAGGGCTTTCAAACGACGCGCATGTCAGAGTTGAATCATTGTGCACGCTCTTCTTCTCACACACACACACACTTGTGCAGACGTTCATATGCAGACACGAGAGATGGAGCGCTCAGACATCCAAGGAAATGATCGCCTCAAGCGGCTACGTCAGGCGGCGACCCGACAGCCATCAGCAAAACACTGCGAATGTTTAAGGGAAAAGATCATCATCACCGCGCTCACACGAGAGGACATGCACACTCATGCACGCAAATGTATGGAGACACACAGACAGGTAGCGATCGACGCACACACGGCTGGAAAGAGCGTTGGCTGACGACGTAGAGCGAGGCGCTGGCGCTGGCGATGGCGAGGTAGGAGCGGCGAGGGGAATGCGATGTGAGCGAGCATCGAGTTGCTCATCTTCAGCTCGTTTGCTTTTGCTCGCGTTGTTGTGCGCCACTCAAACACCGTCAGTTGAAGCTTCTCGAACAATGTATGGTCATTCAATGGACAAGTCAATTCAGTCGCGAGCCAAGAGGCGTGTCAGCCGAGCAGAAACAGGTCTAGTTGGAGTCGACACCATCATACGATTTATACAAAGTTGATTCACGCGATCGAGCACTCTGTTGTGCGCACTTGAACGAGTGGCCAGGAACCGCAGAGCAGCGTAAAACGACCGACGAATGGACGAATGGACGAATGGACGTCTGGCACGGTGTTGTTCAAGCTCAAGTCGCTCGCAAGAGCTCAGAACACGATTTAGAATTGCAGAGTCAAGCGGATCGTCCCTCGGGGCGATGGCTTGGGGAAATTCCCCGGACACCAGGGCAGAGAGTGCCGACGTCGAAGCGTAGATCTCCTCGCGACGAAGCTGCTGAGAGGGCTCGTGCGCGCGAGCGTGCGGGTCGGAGCGCTCTAGCGGACTCGCGGGGACTGATCGTCATACTAACAGTTATGCAATTGGCTCAACGGCAACGCAGACGTCGTGCTGCCGCTGTTTCGAGCTAACCCGACGGGGATTACTCATGTTGTGTTCTCCACGACACCCAGACGACGACCGAGAGAGGCATCACGATCCGCATCGAGGGGAAGCGAGCGCACTGACGGCGGCGGCGAGCACGTGTCGAGCATCGTGTCGAGTGCGCGTCCGACCCATGGACGCTGCATGAGCGCGAGTGTCTTGGCGCGGCTTGCTGCTGCCGCGATGCGCTTGCGAGATCCCGCTGTGTTTCTCAACGCAGTTGTGTGTGTGCTTGAGTGTGCCTGCGTATTGCGTCTTGCGTGTGGTGTGATTGCTACCAAGTCAACGCGTGTATGTCCTCTTGTGTGTGAGCGCGGTGATGATGATCTTTTCCCTTAAACATTCGCAGTGTTTTGCTGATGGCTGTCGGGTCGCCGCCTGACGTAGCTGCTTGAGGCGATCATTTCCTTGGATGTCTGAGCGCTCCAGTCCAATGTGCATGTCGTGCGTGGCAGTCCAGCAAAGTAGAGCCGAGTCAAAGCTAATGCAGTCTGTGAACACCATGAGCAGTCTTTCGTCGTCTTGTGTTTCTCCGTGCTGTCGCGACCTGAGCTTGCTCAGTCGCCGCCTTGAGTGCAAGAGCGCTCATTGCTGCTCGTTGCCCTCCGTTCGCACTACGCACCGAAGCCCTTGTCCGACCATTCTCGGTGACTCACTCTCTTGGGTCGTTGCGCATGTACTTGCTGTCAATCGCGCTGGCACAGAGGTGCATGCCGAGTGCGCTCACACCGAGCAAGCAAGCGAGCGAGCATGCGTGTGCTGGAGCGCTGAACCGACGCGACAGCAATCGCCCACCCAACACACCACCACCAGCACTACCGCCAGTATGACCTGCTGCACGCACACACCTATCGCTCATTCGATGCGGCGCGCGTGGCTGCTGGCTTTCAACACTGCTCGAGCACATTGGATCGCTTGCTTGTTTTGTGTGTGCGTTTGCGCACTTGCTTTTCGCTCGCTCGCTCGAGCATTGCGCATACAAATCGCAAGCTCTTTTGCGTGACGGTGCGCAACTAGGGCAACTCGCCAGCGCGCGTCTCTCACTGGCCAAAAGCCTGCGCGAATGACGTAAACGGCCGGGAAACCCTCGCGCGCACGCGCCATACTCGGCGCCATACAATTGAAATCAGGCACTCCAAGCAGCACTCGAGGCTTGCGCGTGCGACCTCAGCACACTACATCGTGCATCGTGCTCTTGCCTCGATCGATCGATCGATAGCGTCGGTGCGATCGCTTACATCGCTACGCACATCTGTACACATGTCCTTCATGTCTCCATCCAGCTCGCAACTCGCAACTCACAACTCACAAGACCCAACTCGCAGCTCACAAGCCAAGCAGGTTTACAAAGCGCATCGCTCCTCCGTCATCGGCTGCTGCTCCCCTCGCGAATCCGCTCATCGACTTGCAAAGGGATCGCACGCGCAATGACGCTGCTGCTCTTGCGCCGCCTCCCTCGCTTCACGACGCCATTCCGGAATTTGAGCTCCAGCCCGCAGCTCCCGCCCCAAGCAGCAGCACTCGCGCTCGCCTCCTCCTTCTCGACACCAGCAACCACCATGGCGCTCTCGGACGTCGGTCTCTACGGTCTCGCGGTCATGGGCCAGAACTTTGCGCTCAACATGGCGTCGCACGGCTTCCGCGTCTCGGTGTGCAACCGCTCGCCCGACAAGGTCGACGCGACGGTCGAGCGCGCGAAGAACGAGGGCGACCTCCCGCTCGTCGGCCACAAGGACGTCGGCGACTTTGTGCGCTCGCTCTCGACGCCGCGCAAGGTCATTATCCTCGTCGTCGCTGGCAAGCCAGTTGACCTCACGATCGCCGCGCTCGCGGAGCACATGGAGCCGGGCGACATCATCGTCGACGGCGGCAACGAGTGGTTCCCAAACTCGGTGCGCCGCTCGGAGGAGCTCAAGAGCAAGGGCATCCACTTTGTCGGCATGGGCATCTCGGGCGGTGAAGAAGGCGCGCGCAACGGTCCGTCGCTCATGCCAGGCGGTCCAAAGGAGGCGTTCGACGCGCTCGAGCCGATCCTCGTCAAGTGCGCGGCGCAGGTCGACGACGGCGCGTGCACGACGTACCTCGGCCCAATCGGCTCGGGCAACTACGTCAAGATGGTGCACAACGGCATTGAGTACGGCGACATGCAGCTCATTGCCGAGGCGTACGACATCCTCAAGATCGCCGGTGGACTCACGAACGCTGAGCTCGCGCAGGTCTTTGACGAGTGGAACAAGGGCGACTTGGAGTCGTTCTTGATTGAGATCACGGCTGCGATCTTCGCGAAGAAGGACGACCTCGAGACCGATGGGTACCTCTTGGACAAGATCCTCGACCAGACCGGCATGAAGGGCACGGGCCGCTGGACGGTCCAGGAAGCCGCTGAGCGCTCGATCGCAGCGCCGACGATCACGGCGTCGCTCGACGCGCGCTACCTCTCGGCGCGCAAGGAAGAGCGCGTGTTCGCGTCCAAGGTCCTGAACGGTCCGTCGGAGATCCCAGCGGTTGACAAGCAGCAGCTCATTGACGACGTCCGTCAGGCGCTGTACGCGTCCAAGATCACGAGCTACGCGCAGGGCCTGAACCTGATCCGCGAAGCCGGCGTCCAGATGGGCTGGAACGTCGACTTGGGCGAGTGCGCGCGCATCTGGAAGGGCGGCTGCATCATCCGCGCGGCGTTCCTCGACCGCATCAAGGCTGCATACTCGAAGGACGCGAGCCTCATCAGCCTCCTCGTCGACCCGGACTTTGCGCAGGAGCTCAACGCGCGCCAGTACTCGTGGCGCCGCGTCGTGTCGCTCGCAGTCGCAAGCGGCATCCCGACTCCGAGCTTCTCGGCGTCGCTCAACTACTTTGACTCGTTCCGCCGCGAGAAGCTCCCGGCGAACCTCACGCAGGCGCAGCGCGACTTCTTCGGTGGCCACACGTACGAGCGCACGGACCGCGAAGGCCGCTTCCACTGCGAGTGGACCGACGCGCACCACAACATTGGCAACGTCTCGGAGCGCATCCTTGGCAACTTGTAAGGCGTCGTCGTGCATGTGCGCTTGCGATCGGCAGTTGTAGTAGGACCACCACTCGGCGTCTGAACAATCAAGCGCAAGCATCGTTGCATGTGACATTATGGCTCGAATACGCTGTTGTAGATTCGAATCGGATGTTGCAATAGCAGGTGCGAGCCAACAACCAGAAGCGCTGCTGCAAGTGAGAGACAAGAGACACCTTGCGATCTATCTATGGTGACGGACATGAGTTCGACGCGACGGCCATGCGCTGTGGATCTACCTACATCTTGGACAGCGCCGGGAGCTGCGCAATGAGCTGGCTCTCGCGACCAAAGCGCTGGACGCTGTCTGGCAGCGCGACGCTGCCGTGCGGGAGCTTCCGGAATTTGGCGACGCGCAGCGCAAGGAGCTCGAGCTCGTTCTCCTGCTCAAACTGCGGCCGCAAGCGCATCTGCAACGAGCAAAGGAAGGCGCGACTGCGTCAGACACTAGCACCAGACACACGAGCAAGAGATGCTAGAGCAGGACGCACCATCACAGGACCGCGCTTGTGCTTTCGGCGCGGATGTGGCTCTGAGAAGCGCTCCAGCACGCGCCAGTGCTCGAGCGTCGCGATCGCGTTCTGCAGCGTCTCGAGCGAGCACGACTCGTAGAACCCAATGAGCTTTTCGTGGTACATCTGCAGGACAATGTGTGATGGTCAGTACCTAGCTACACGCACAGCCAACACAGACGGAAGCCATTCGACCAGTCGACGCACGCACCGTCTCGGCGAGCCACTGGATGCGCTTGAGCAGGTCGTCCGGCGTGATCGCAACGCCAGCGCGCAGCGCAAAGAGCGACGAGATCGCGACCCAGTAGCTGTCGACGAACGGCCAGATGAGGCTGCAGAGCAATGCAAAGAGCGGCTGGCTTGCGCTCCCGAGCGTCACGGCGTTCGCGCCGCGCGTCTCGAGCACTTGGCGCTCGAGCAGCTGCTGCAGCGCGTACGTGAGCTCCTTGCGGTCCTTCGCCGTGTCCTTGCGCACGCACTCGACGCGGAGCATGTCGTGGAGGAACAGCGCGCCGTCCATCATTTCGTCCAAGGCGACGGTGCTGCTGCTGCTCCCGACTGCTGTGCTCCCAGTCGCAGTCGTGCGCGCCGTGAGCACATCGAGCTCGAGCGGCGACTTGGCCGAGAACGCGTCGAGCGCGTGGTACGCGCATGCGACGACGCCTTCGCGGTCGAACCAGTGCAAGAGCTTGTTGCGGTAGTACCCGAGCCCAATCATGTTGCGGTACTGCTCGCGCTGTGTGGCGCATCGCAAGTGTGTGTGCGAGAGAGAGAGCGTCAGTGCATGGGCGGTGAGTGTTGGTCGACTCAGACACTCGCAAACAACAACGTACGTTTGCAATCGCTGGCTCGACAAAGTCCTTGCGGCGCGTGAGCACGAGCTCCGGCATGAGCTCGAGCGCACGCGCGATGCAGTCTGCTGGACGGCGACCTTGCGTGCCCATGACGCGGCCGCCGCGCTTGCTGATCTCTTCGCGGAGCCAGTCGGTCTGGCGCACGAGATCTTTGCGCGAGATGCCGTGGCGATAGAGCAGCAGCACGGCCGCGAGGATGTTCGTCGTCGTGCACGTCGCGTTCGCGACCATGGCGTCCGTGATCTCGTACGCGAGGTCGCGCACGAGCGTCGCAGTCGCGTCGCTGCTGTCTGGCGGCGACGGGCGCTGGCCAACGAACGCGCGCAGGTCGATCGGCTCGCCAAACTGCACAGCGACCGAGCCAAACTTCTTGCGCATGACGTTTGCAGACTTGAGCAGCGCGCCGATCGACTGTTGAGCACGTTCGAGCGACGCACGTGTCAATTGCGTGGCTCGCACCAGTGAGTGAAGGTCTCTCGTCCTACGGCGTACCTCTTTGACTTTGCCTTCGCCGAGGAGCTCGTTCTGGTGCAGCAGCACTTCGAGCGGCTTCTCGTAGTCGATCGTCACTGGGACAAACTGGATCTGTGGGGTTTATACAATGATGATGCGGCGGTGAGTGATGGTCCATCTCCCACACTGCAGACCGGCACAAGTGCGCGCGACGTACGTTGTCGACGCGGCCTTGGAGGTAGCAGTCTGTGACGGTGCCGAGGATGCCGAACTTTGGGTGGAGCTGCTTGCCGCTGCGGCTGCGCGAGCCTTCGAGGAAGAACTCGAGCGTGTGGCCATGGGCGACGAGGTACTGCGTGTAGGCGCGGAAGACGGCGTTGTAGAGCGGGTCGTCGGCGAACGACCGGCGAATGAAGTACGCGCCAGACTGGCGCAAGAGACTCGTGACGATGCCCATGTTGAGAAAGTCTTCGCCGGCGGCGATGTGCGGCACGGGCATGTTGTAGGCGAAGAAGAGGTAGCTGAGCAAGAGGAAGTCGATGTACGACCGGTGCGTCGGCACGAGCACGACGGTGCCCGCGGTCTCGCTCGGCGCGCACAGGAGCTCGCGAATGCGCACGAGGCCGCGCTCGTCGACGTGGATCTGGTCGTACATGGCGCGGAGGACCTTGCGGAGCATCCAGCCGAACTTCCGGACCGACTTGTAGTCCACGCGCGCCGCCATCTTGTCGAGCATCGCGAGCGCCTGCGCCTCGACGTCAGTCACCGCGTCACCGCGCTCGCTCGCACGCGCGACGATCGCCTCGCGCACGGCGTCGCTTTCGAGGACGCTGTTGCGCATCTCGCTCACGCTCTGGACGTGGCGACGCGGCACGTGGCTCGCTTCGTGGTTCATGCCTTCGCGCCAGCCAGTGAGGCCCATGACGCGGCCGAGGAACCCAGCGCGCGTGTACCCGGGCTTGCGGCTCGACGTGTACGCCCACGAGACGTCCGAGAGCAGTCCGGGGAACGAGATCGCGTGGTGGTCCGGGTCCCACTCGAGGATCCGGCCAGTGCTCAGCGCGAGCTCCGTGTGCTCGACGCCCTGCTGGTCGACGCCCACGATCTGCTCCTTGAGCACGTACTTCTTGAGCCCGACGCAGAAGTTGAAGATGTAGCGCTCCCACACGATCTCGCCGGCGTGGGCCCACCAGTCCGGCGTCTCGAGCGCCGCGAGCGCCGCCATCGAGTCCGTCGCGAAGATCCACTCGTTCTCCGTGAACGGCGTGAAGAGCTCGACGAGGCTCCGCACGCGCGCCGTGAGCATCCAGAGCAGCGCCGCTTGCTTGCTGTGCTGCGGGTCGCCGAGGCGGTTCGCCACGGCCGTGTACACTGTCGACGGCAGCGTGTACCGGAGGAACCACTGCGCTTTGAAGAGCTGCTGCGACTGGATCATCGCAAACTTGGGCGGGAAGAGCACGCGCGCGGGCGGGTTCGCGATGAAGTACGTCGACGCGACGCCCCACGGCACGCGCCACCGCAGCGGGTTCTGCCGCGGGTCCGACGTCCCGCAGTGCACAATGAGCGGCGCTGGCGATGGCGACGGCGCTTCGAGCATCTTGACGCACGTCGAGAGCAGGAGGTTGTTCACCGCCATGTCGACTGGCACGACGTCGGCGATGTTGCGCGGGTTCCCAGGGAGGATTGTGAGGACGCCCATGGCGCCGGCCAAGAAGATCGCACCGACGCCGGCGATCTGGTCGACCCAGCCGGGCACCGGCTCCTTCCACGCCGCGCCGATGATCGTCGGGCGGTAGAGCACGAGCGGGAACGCTGGACCCGCGTGCTTCACGACGAGGTGCTCGGCCATGGACTTGGTGAGCGCGTACGTGTTTGGGTACGTGCCCATGAGGTTCGCCGTGAGGCGCTCGAGCTCGGCGGGCGACGCGGTCGTGACGGCTTCGACTGCCGCTTCCGCGTCAAAGTCGAGCGGGTAGAGCTGCTCCTGGAGCGTCACGTTGCGCTGATTGCAGTTCACGTACGCCGTCGAGACGTGGACGTAGCAGAGCACGCGCTCGCACGTCTGCGCGAACCGGAGCGCGTTCATAGCGCCACCGCAGTTCATCGCCACGGCGACTTCGAGCGGCTCGTTGAACTGCACGGTCGCGGCCGAGTGGATGATGATCTGCGCGTTCGCTTGCACGAGTCGCGCGTCTGCGTCGCTCAAGCCAAAGCCTGGGAGCGTCACGTCGCCGGCGATGGCATGGAGCTTGGACGAGACGTAGGCGAGGAAGTCATCCGGGCGTTCGCTGCGGAGGCGGTCGAAGATTTGACTGGAGAGCAGCGCGAGCATGTGTTAGTGATGCACGTCTAGCTGCTATGCGACTGCCACATGCACGGACGCACCTGTCGATGATGTCTTTCTTGAGCCGCACGCTCGGTTCCACGCCCTTGCGCGGACGAATGAGCACGAAGATGCGCTCGACGTACGGCGCACTGCGCAGGAGCTTCTCCACGAGCGCCTACGTGGAGTATCCAGCCAGATGCGTACGTGTCAACAGCAGCAGCGCGTCGTACGAGCACGCGAGAGCAAGAGGGACGCACGCACCTTGGCGAGGAAGCCCGTGGCGCCAGTGATGAAGAGCTGCTTGCCAGCGTAGACCTGCTCCATTGCGGCGGCAGCGTGTGTGTGTGTGTGTGAGGGACGGAGCGAGTGCGCGAGTGGGCAGGCAGGCAGGCAGGTTGGTCTGGCGGCGGTCCGCTTGTTCGCTTGCTTGCGCAGGCGTTCGGCTCTCGTCGCTCTTGGCTCTTGGCTCGCACGAACGTCCGCGGTGAGCACTTGCGCACTCTCAGCAATGCTGATCTCGTCGATGCGGCGTGCGAAACCTGTCGTCAATACGTTCAGACAACATGCGGATTCTCATTCTATAGGTTAACAAGGTTTGTTGCGTTGCACATACGTTCGCCTCAACAATCGACTCAGAGGTGCACTCGGGAAGTCAGGACCTGTTGCTCAAGGTGCACTGTACGTCGCGTCGTCGCCTTCGTTCGAGTCTGCTCGCTTCGCGCGTGACAAGACTGCCGCTCGACCATGACGGCGTCCTCTCCCCATGCGGTTCCTACACTCGAGTGCTGGCGCTGAGGACGATGGTGCTATCCGAGGACGCAAGCAAGGGAATGACAGAACGAGACACCTGGCGCTGAGGACGATGGCGTTGGGACGTTTAACACGCTCTGGTGAAGTGGACCGCACGATGGACGACCTCCATGCACGACATCAACGGAATCAAGGACGGATCGGACACAAGTGTCGGGAGTACGTGACGTGACTGGGAGGATCTTGAGAGCGTAAACACTTGCGCCGCACGTCGAGCGTCCTGAGGCGATCCGAGGGCGAACGCTCCCTCTCAGACTCGCATTGGCGCACTGGATGGATGGATGGATGGAACTCACTCGAGCGCCATGACGTCTTCGAGCGCCGCGAGGTCCGGCTCGGTCGCAGCGATCTTCAGGAACGCCGCCTCCTTCACGCTGCGCAAGTAGTCCGTCACGTCCGCCGCGTCCGCCGCCTTGGCAAAGCACACGCGGAAGCTGCGGACCTCCATGGCTTGGAGCGTCACCTCTGTGCCCCGGAGCGCCATCGACGGCTCGCTCGCGTCCAAAGCGCCTTCTGGCTCGAGCGTCTTCCACTTGAGGCCGTGCGACTCGCGCGTCTGGCTCGCAAGTGGCGCGACGCCTGTCAAGAGCAGCTCCGTCACGTCCTTCATCGCGCCGTTCTGGACACTGAGGAGCTTCGCAAAGTCCACCGACACGGGCTTGGACAGCGTTGCGTGCTCGTCGACTGCGTACAAGTGCGTGAGGCGGACCAGGACGCAGTCTTTGCTGAGCTCCTGGAGCGTCGTGAGCCCGACGTTCGGCGGGAACTCGCTCGCGCGGAGCCACGGGACCTTGGCTTGACGCTCTGCCTCGTCCTCGCCATCGTCGGCTACTGGCGTCCGGAACGCGACGAGCGGCGCGTAGAACGTCTGCTCCATCTTGCTCCGGAGACTCGCCATGCCGTCAGCAGCGCTGTCGACATTCAGGAAGAGCGAGCCGCGCACGATCAAGCCGCGCGTGACGTCCTGCTTCAGCGCCGTGTGGAAGAACGACTCGGTCTCGTTCAGGTTCTCGCCCACGCCCTTGCCGTCGTCAGCGAGCAAGCGCCGGTGCACCATCACTTCGACCTGTCCGTCTTCGAGGCTCGCAGCGCCTTGTGCGCGATCGGTCACGATGTTGAGCTGGACGCTGTCGTCCTTGATGTACGCGCCGGTCGTGATCGGGAAGTAGTTGGCCGCGACGAACTCCTGGTCGTCGTGCAGCGTGAGGTTCCACGTGTCGCGGTGGCTCCGCACGCGCTCGACGAACTCCATGCCGTTCGAGTCCGTGAACAGCGTCTTGCGCGACGCAATGTGCTGCGCCGTGTCGAAGCGCACGATCACCTCTTTCCCAAGCTTGTCGTCGATCGGGATCGACCCAACGGTCCACTCGAGCTCGACGAACGCGTCGCCGTCGTTCACGCGGTACTCGAGCGTGACCCACTCGCCGATCCGGAACGCCACGCGCGTCGCTGGCTGAGATGACGAGCCATGGAGGTCGAGGAGCGTCACGTCGTCGCCTTTGTGCACGGGGTAGACTGTCTTGGAGTCGGGGCGGAAGATGTACGCGCCGGAGCGCTGGTCGCGCGGGTCCTGGAAGCCCTGGTAGTACCCCACGTGCGACGTCAGCGGCACTTCGATGTTCCGCGCCTTGTTCGTGAGCGAGACGATCGAGCCCGTGTCCTTGTCGATCTTCACGCGCACCAGGTCGTTTTCGAGCGTCACGACGTCCGCTGTGACGTCAAGCGCCGTTGTCGCGGCGTCTGTTGTCTTTGCCATCGGTGACGGTTTGTTCGTGACGAGGAAGCGCGCGTCGCTCAGCGGCTCCAGCTCGGTGCTGAACACGAGCGAGCGCGGCGCGGCGGCTTGCTTCGCGTGCACGGGCACGGCGTCAAACACGTCGTGGCGACGCACTTTGGCGTTCCCCGACAGCACTTGGATCTCCACGTGCGGGTGCTCGACGGGGACGGAGATCGTCTGGACGCTCTTGCGCGCGAGCGCATTGTGCACGAGCACTTCGAATTGCTACGCGGCAGGCAGCAGACCGAGAGACATTGGAGGCGTGAGGCTACCAGCTCGAGACCCATTGCTACGACCAGAGAGGACAAGACAAGGCAAGTGCACCTCGTTCTTGGTCGAGACGTCGCAGACGCTCGTGTTTGCGAGCAAGCAGAACTCGTACTGCGCCTTCTCGCCAATGACAAAGAGCACGTCGTTCAGCTCCTTCTGCGCGTCGAGCACGCCGTCGTTGAGTCGAAGGGCATAGTCGTCCGACACGCCCTGCTTCTCCGTGCCAGACAACCCGTCGTGGTGCTGCACCAAGCCAACGGCGCGCTGGAGCTTGTCGAGCGTCGCCGAGTGGTGGCTCTGGTAGATCGCGTCGAGCTGGCGCACTTGCTGCAGCAGCGTGTTCGACACGCGCGCAAAGCGCTTGAGCGCGGGGCGGCTCGTGAAGAAGCCGGACCAGTACGCGTGCTTCGCCGAGCCGTACGGGAAGAAGTCGTCGGTCTTGACGCGCCACGTGAGGTCCTCCGCGAGCTTCAGATCCGTGTAGTACGACAGGTTCGAGTAGAGCACCGAGACGCGCGCGTCCTGGTTCACATAGTGCTGCAGTGACACCACCCGTCCGTCCGTCGGTTAGTCTACCAGCCAGTCCAGTGCACCGCCACAGAGTTCGGAGAGTCCGATCGTCAGCCAGCCAGCAGCACGCAACACGCACCACGAGCTTGTCCATGTTCTTGTACCACATGCGCGCGTTGTTGTACTGGAAGTCGTCGCCCATGGGGATGAAGATGTGGTTCCCCTTTGTGCTCGCGCCGCGCTCGAGCGCCATCTTGACAAAGTCGTCGACGACCGAGCACACGTTGTAGTCGTGCAGCTCGGGGTCGTCCTGGACCTGGCAGTCCCAGTAGCCGTAGTTGAACTCGCGCGGTGGGCCGTAGTGGTCGATGATCTCGCCCGTGAACACCTGCGAGTGCTTCCCGCGCGACTTGCTCGGGCGCCAGACGAACTCCAGGTCCTGGTTCGCCTTGCGGTTGTCGTAGTCCTGGTAGTCAATGCGCGCAAAGTAGAGCGCGTCAAAGCCGACGCCAGCCGAGAGCAGCGAGCCCTGCGTCGACGAGTGGCCGAACGGATCGATCTGCCAGCCAATGCGCGGCGTGACGTTGAACTCGTCCTTGAGCAAGCGGTGGCCGTACGCGGTCTGGTCGACCATGGCCGTGTAGTGTGGCGTCGCTTCGTCATGCATGCACCAGCCGCCGTTCACGCTCAGGTCCAGACGTCCTTGCTTCACGAGGTCTTTCACCACGGCCTTCGTCTTGCTGCTCTGCTCGTGCCACCAGCGCTGGAAGAACGACTGCGACGAGAGCAGACAGTGGAGAGCAGCGCATCAGGGCTTCGGTCACGATCCCACACGGGCCGAGACGCCTTGTTGCTAGTGGCAAGAGAGAGAGAGAGTAAGAGAGAGTGCGGACCTGCTCGACGAACATGAACTGCCGGTCCGGGTTCTCCACGAGCTCCTTGATCACCGTGTCGAGGATGTACTGCACGCGCTCCATGTAGTACTGGTCGATCCCGACGAGCCAGCCACTAGCCATACGCACACATACAAAGCACAGTCGCGTCAGACGTTGCGCAGATGTCACAGCAGTCGAGCCGCGAAGGACGTGCGACGCGATTCAGACGTACGGATCATCGTGCGAGTGCGCGATCAAGTGCACATTGAGCTTGTGCGGGTCGACTCTGCCGTTCGTAGCGTACGCGCCGTCGACAGGAGGCTTCCACTTGCTCGGGTCGCAGTTGACAGCCGCAGCACGAGCTCGCGGCACCGAGACGCCGCTGCTATGGCTGTCGCGCGCACGGGTCGTCGCTACAAACGCGTCACACGTGAGCGCGAGCGCAGCGGCGCCGAGCCACGCAAAGACGTTTGCGCGCATCTCGTCTCCCTACGTCGCGCTTTGTTGCCGTGAGGGTGTTTCACGAGGTCGTCGAGTGTTCCAAGCGCGCAGCGAGCGAGCAGGTAGCACTGAGCGAGGAAGTGCGCGAATGAAGCGATGCGCTTCTCGCTCGATGATGGCATGGTTGTCTACCTGATTTTGTCACTATCGGGGATGTTGAGCTCGAACTTCAACGAAAAGATCGCTTCTCTCCTGATTTTGTCACTATCAGAATAGTATTAAGGAAAGATCGCAAATAGGTCCGTTAATTTGTGTACCGAAAGCAAGTGTAGTGGTTTGGACTTGGTTTTAGTACACTAACTATATTTTGATGAGTTCGATTCGATCGCGAATCGTCAGATAAAGTAGAATTGCGGATGCCTAACGGACAAATTGAATTGCGGGTGCCTAACACACCCGCAATTCTTGTTCGTCTTCAATTCATTTATGATTTGCAAGATGAATTGCGTCGGATTCGATTGAATTGGAAAGAATTGCAACGAACCTACGTATTATCACACTGGTGATTTAAATGAAGAGTGATATAATCAAGCGCGTCGCGACCGTGCCTTCCTCGAAAAATTCACGCTCGTGTTTCTCCCAGTCGTCATTTGAAAGCAGCACGCGCTTCGACCACCTCATACAAGTGTTGCCACATGGTCCTCTCCAGCGCACACATGAGCAGCAGGTGTTGATGACAAGTGGCGGCAGAGCGCGCTGGAGCCGCTCTCCATGCTGCGAGCCATGCGTTGTCGACGCCTTGGCCAACGCCACTTGCGTCTTTTTCGTGCAAGCGCGGCGAGCAGCGCCGAGCTGCGAGCATAACGTTGTCGTCATCTCATCGTGGAATGGCCAGCCAGTCAATGGTCTAAACGAGCTATGCGGCCATGCCATGGATGGATTGATGGCTTTGTGTGCTGCTCATGGTGAGAAGCGCTGCGATCTCATACGACGTGAAGCGGAGGCTCGTTGCCACACAATCGTGATCCAGTCAACTCAGCTTCAGTATGCCCGGAATGATTCACTACTGGATTTGAAATTTGTATGCCACCCATACACCACCCATACACCAGCATGAAATCAGAACAACTTGTGATTTGTATGACAGGTGACGAAAGCGAGGTGAAAGCGCGAGACTGACTCTTTGCGTCGCGACGTGTCGACCACACAACAGAAAAGAGCCGATGGCCAGCTTCACAACGCAAAACGACGGCGAGCAAGACGACGACGGCGAAGAGCAAGACGACAAGCAAGACGCGAAGAGGTCCAAGCGCGCGTGCATTCGAAAATTGGCCACCACCGCGCTTCGATATTCAGAGACCAAGAACAGCAGCAGCTCGATCGATCCGACCTCTGTCAGCTTGCCACGTGCGCAGACACAGACACACACACACTTGCACGCACCTCGTGACAGCGCCATTGACAGACCTGCATCCGCTTCATTACCACCGCCATGCCGCTCCTTTTGCGCCGCTCTGCACCGAGCCCGTCGATCGACCAGCTCGCGTTCTCAGTGCCTGCTGCGCCGCTCGCCGCCACAAATAGCAACAACAACAACACCGGAAGCAGCGGAAGCAGCAACCTGCGCGGCAGCTCGGGCTCCGAGACGCACTTTGCGCAGCTTCAGCGCTGCTCCACGCACCAGCGCATGTCGATGGCGACGCGCCAGAGCACGCTGAGCAGCAACAACACCGAGATCGCGTGCACGCTCGAGAGCTGCGAGAGCGACGACTGCAGCGACCCGCAACACGTGCTCACGCGCGAGAGCAGCAGCACGGGCGGCGACGACGACAACGACGCGAGCGACGAGCCGCAGCGCGAGTCGGGCAGCATCCGCGCATCGAAAAAGTCGTCGCGCGGCGACCAGCAGGACGACGACGACACGGCGACGAGCGAGTGGGGGTACGGCTCGGAAGCCGGTCGCGCGTCAAGTGCGCCGAGCTGCACGTGCTCGTGCCGCGACGAGGACACGTGCGTGACGGCGTCGAACGTCACGATCGAAGACAAGCAGCTCGCAGTCGTGGACATGGAGCTGCGCGACCTGCGCAAGACGTTCGCGGACAAGCTCTACAAGCGCCTGAGCAAGATGTCGCTGTCGTTTGGACGCAAGCGCCTGATGGCCTCGTGAGCAGCTCTTGCTCGTGAAAGTCCCAAGAAAGAGAGCGAGAGAGCCAACGATCTCCATCCATGCGCAGCGACAGCCTGCAGACGCGCGATGCGAGCGCTGATGACCGTGGACATTGGAATCCACAGCGAGCGCCTGCCATCCGTCGCAGTCGCTGCGTCCCTGTACCACTAGCCAATAGAGAGCGCGACTGCTGTCGCCTCTGTCCCGTGATCAAGCCTCTTGCGAGCTCTCCTATTTAACTTCCAATGAACGTCCTGTTGGTCCCATTCGTCTGTGCGTGTGAGCGCGAGTGTATTGGGTGAAGCGCTGGCGATGCGTTCAGGTGCGTGTGGCTTGCGACTGGCTACGTCTCGAGTCTCGAGGGTACAGACGACGCGCGGATCCAATGCGCACTGGTCCTGGCCAGTCGTGGTCCATGCTGCTGTCCATCGACGCTGCTCGCTTTGCTGAAGAGTTCAGACTGCGCGTGCATGAGGTAGACGAGGAGCAGCCACGTGCTGACTCGATGCAAATCGTAGGCACTAGCACTTGAGAGCCATGGCATGCAAATGGAACGAGTGCGATTGACTGACGCGCTTGGTCGCCTCGCACAGACGGCTGCTCCTGCTAGTGCCTAGACGCCTCCTTTCGACTTGCTGCGCTTCTTCGCCGAGAGGTACTGGAGCCAGAAGAACACGACGAACACGACTGTGATCGCGAGCAAGTAGCCGATGAAGCGTGGCGCGAGCAGCTTTGCACGCAGCACAGCCAAAGCAAGCAATCAAGAAAGCAACACACACACACACACGTCAGTGCCAAGCTCTCAGCAATGCAGCAACGGACTGCAGTGCGAGCGACGGACGACCCACTCGGTTCTCGGCGCCTTGGACGTTGATGCCGTCCTTGTTCTGCCGCTTGAGGCGCTCGCTCGCTTTCGAGTACCGCTCGCCCGCGTAGATCGTCGGGCCGAGCGAGACGTTCTGGAGGCGTCCGTCGACGTCGCGGCGCCCGCCAACGTTGCGATTCCGCAGCTCCATGCTCATGGTCGTGCCTTCTGCTCGCTTGATGCGTCGAGTGCTGCTCGAGTGGGCGTCGAGAAGTGCTCGTACTGTGACGGAGTGCTGCTCTTGATGTGTCGGACGGAGTGTGAGTGTGAGTGGGCAACTGTAACACTACGAACAGTAGACTTCACTGTAAGTACGAAGTGAGAGACTCGAATGTAGCTGCTGAAATACATGCCAGCTTTCGAAACTGCCTCAAACATTCAAAAGACGGACGGGATTTGTATCCTACAAGTCGAAACCCGAAATCGCACCTGATCGAGGCGATACACTACACACTTGTCGTATCGTCGTACAATTCGTGATGGGTATCCTGAATTCTCACATTTGCAAAGATACTTTTTCCGAACTCTTGCCTTTTGGCTCGCATCTTGGTGCGCTCTCGCTCGCTGTTGGCGGTGCACGTCGACTACGCTCACTGTTGGCGGAGCACGTCGACTACGCTCGCTGCTTCTACAGCGCTGTAGACCTGCGCGCACGTGCGCAGACAACAGGTGGAGCTCGACTCGCTGGTGCGAATATCGGAGACCGCCAACGAGGTCGTCGCTGAATCCGTGCTGCTGCTGTCCTTTCTTGTGCGTATGTGTGTGTCCACTTCCAGATGGATTCCCTCGTGAGGTAGCTTGCTCGAGCTCCAGTCAACCACCGCTCAATCGATCGAGCTGCGCTTGCCAGTCACGAGCAGACCGTTCTCACCAGGATTCCTTCTCGAGTTTGCCGAGCTCTGGAGCGTTGCGGAGCGATCCATGCCACTGCGTGCGCTCCAGCACAACCAGCCGCAACGTGTGTGTGTGTGTGTGAGCGAGAGAGTGCGAACGAGTGGTGTCGAGCACGAGGCAACTTCGAGGAGAAGAGGAGGGAGCGCCAAATGAACAATCGGACGATCGGTTCTCGTGTGCTCGTGTGGGTGAGAAGCGAGAAGCGAAGTGAGCCACAGGATTGTTCAAATGTCATCTGTGAAAGCTAACAATTAGGAAATCGGTAGTACCGCACTTCCGAAATCTATAGTGAAGCCCAGATTATTATTCTAGAATAATAAGCTTGCGTTCACTATAGATTTTGGAATCGACTTGCCTTTGTATGAGAGACATCGCATACAGTAAATGTATCGGAACATGTCTTCAGTTAATTAAACCTTGACGAACAAGTTCCGAAATTTTTATGAATCTCTACATTCAAGGTTTTTTAAAATCAAATAGAAACAACCTAATAGTGAAATAATCAAGCTAGGTTTTTTGAAATGTATGTCCGTTATATTACCCTGTTTCCTTAATATTAGGTTTGTTTTCCTGAATTTTGAACGTTTTCCTGAATTCCCCGAAACTGCGATTACGCAACAATTTCAGCAAATCAAAACGCACAGCGCCTGGCTTGTTTCCTCACATTTGCGACAAGCGCACACTTGGCGTTTGTATGTCGACTTCGCAAGCGCCGCCAGACCGAAAGCCCTGCTCAAGAGCCATTCGCGATTTCGCCGCCTTGAGCTCGCGCTTGCGCACATCCTCGTCCTCGTCCTTCTCCTCTCGACTCGAGGCCTCGAGTCGCAGCAGCAGCAACATGAGCGAGTGGTGGGCCACGATCGGCAAGCCGTTTGCAGATGTACGTCGCACGTGCTGCTTCTCTGCTGCGCCGTGCGCACTCGACTCACCAATGTTCGTGTGCGACTGGCCAGGCAATCGTGTCGCTCGACGCGACGAAGATCAGCGAAGCGTTTGCGAATGCGCCGCACACGTACTACGAGTACGTTTGTGTTGCGCGATGGGTCGTCTGGCAGCGCATGGCACTCACTCACTCACTTGCTCTTGTCGTCAGGTACATCCGCGCGATCTACGAGCGAAGCCCAGAGCACGTGATCATCGAGACATTCCTCATTGTGTTTGTGATCTACATCGCGTTCGTGAAGAAGGACAAGCCGAAGCACAAGGGCGTGAAGCTGAGCGCGAAGGAGATCGACGACCTCGTGGCCGAGTGGACACCGGAGCCGATTGTGCCAGCGAACGCCAGTGCGGACGCAAGCCGCGCAAAGCCGATCGGCATTGTCGAGTCGCAGCCCGACACGCACATCAAGCTCCAGGGCATTGACAAGCCGCTCTTGAACCTCGCGACGTTCGACTTCCTCGGCCTCGGGAGCCGCAAAGAGCTCAAGGAGACGGCGGTGAAGGCGCTGACCAAGTACGGCTGCGGCTCGTGCGGTCCGCGCGGCTTCTACGGCACGATCGACACGCACGAGATCCTCGAGAAAGACATCGCATCGATGATCGGCACGCCGGACGCGATCACGTTCTCCGACACCGAGGCGACGTCGTCGACCGTGCTCCCTGCGTTTGCAAAGCGTGGCGACCTGATCGTCGTCGACGAAGGCTGCAACGACTCGATCCTCGTCGGCGCGAACCTCGCGCGCTGCACGGCGCTGTACTACAAGCACAACGACCTCGCGGACCTCGAGCGCGTGCTCAAGAGCGTGCGCGACGCAGACAAGAAAGCCGGTCGCGGCTCGGACTGCCAGCGCCGGTACGTCGTGACCGAGTCGCTCTTCCGGAACCACGGCGACATGATCGACCTCCCCAAGGTCGTCGCGCTCTGTGAGAAGTACTTCTTCCGGCTCTTTCTCGACGAGTCGTTCTCGTTTGGCGTGCTCGGCGACACTGGTCGCGGCATCACGGAGCACTACAGCATGAATGTCTCGGACGTCGCGATCATCTGCGGCTCGCTCGCTGGCGCGACAGCCGGCGTCGGGGGCTTCAGCACGGGCTCGCAAGAGGTCGTGGACTACCAGCGCATCAACAGCGCGGGGTACGTCTTCTCGGCGTCGCCGCCGCCGTTCACGTCCGCGTGCACGTCAGAAGCGATCCGCATCATGCGCGCCGAGCCGCAGCTCTTCCGCCAGCTCCGCGCAAACGCAAACGTCGCGCACGACACGCTCTCGGCTGCGGCGAATGGCGACTGGTACGTCGCGAGTGCGCGCGCGTCGCCGATCGTGCACGTGCGTGTGGCGCCAAAGGCGCTCGAGCGCGTGGGCAACGAGGCGCAGCAGCGCGCGATTGCGCGTGCGATCTGCGACCAAGTGATGAGCAACTTGCTCGGCAAAGGCATCGCGGTGTGCTCGCCGCGCTACAAGGCGAACCAGACGCTCGAGCCGCTCCCGAGCGTGCGCGTGTCGGTCACGGCGATCCACTCGGGCCAGCAGATTGAGCACGCGTGCAAAGCGATCGGCGCCGAGTGCGTCGCGGTCGCGCAGCAGTTCCTCGCCGGTCGCTCGCCAGCGAAGACCAGCAGCAGTGGCGTCACGCGTCGCCACTAGGAGACGAAGGAGCACCCGTCGACGGAGTGGCTTTCGCTCGCGCAAGTCGTAGCTGCTCGCCACGCAGCCAACTACAACTAATGCACTCGTGTATGATGCATGCGGATGGGAGAGCTGGGAGTCAACAGATGTGTCTACTACGAGCGTGCGGCTGTGTGTATGGAGAGAGAGTCTAGCTCATGCATCATATGTGCGGTGGGTGGGATTGGCCGTGATGGATGGTCCTCGCAATGGCGTCTACAGCGTCTCGAGCACGTCCTTGGCGCGCTTCTCGCGGTACGCCTGGAACTGCTCGTCGCTCGTGAACTGGTGGAGACAGTCGTTCATCGCCTTGTTCTGCGCGCGGCACTTGAACACGACGAGCAGCCCCTGCTCCTTCGCGCACTGCGCAAAGCTCTCGGTGACCGACCGGCACTTGGCGATCGCGATGTCATTCAGCTCCTGGCGCAGTTTCTATCGTTGTTGTTGTTGTTGTTGCCACCGCACAAGCTCCGCTGTCAGTGTGACATCCATCCAAGCGCTTGCGTCGTGCAGCTAGAGAGAGAGAGACGTACGTGCTCTGCCTGGTTGCTCCAGCTCAGACGCGACGAGCGAAAGTGCTCCTTTGCGGTCTCCTTGTCGACCGGCTGCTCGCCAGTGGGGCTCTTGTTGGCGCTGCTCATGCTGCTCAGGTGCTGCTCGTCGATCGGCGTCGATGTCTTCTTGGACGTGCGGGTTTCTTTGTGGCGATTGTAATCGAGCATGTCACTTTCGATCTCGCTGACCGGGTTATAAAGAATTCAATGTGGACCACACCGTCAATGGATCACATGGCTACGTTCGTGTCCTCCCAAGCTCCAGCTCAGACCGCTCGCACTCACATCTCGTCCGTCTCGCGCACTACATCACGCAGGCGCGCGTCCCAGACGACGTCACGCCCAAGCGTCTCGGCGTCAACGTACTCGTAGAACAGACGCTTCGAGACTGCGATGGCGTCGCCGCGCGGTGTCGTCGGGTACGAGTCGTGGCTGAGCTGCCACTTGAGCTCAAACGCTTCGCGCGCTTCAAACACGACGTGGTCGTTCATCGCGCGGCCTTCGGCGTACGACTGGCACACTTCTGTCAACCAGATGCGCCAGCGACTGAGGTAGTAGCCTTTCACGAGCCCGCCCCACTCTTTCCCGGCGTAGTCGTGGACAGTGTTGTTGTTGTTGTCGCCCCAGCGCGTGACCAAGTTGCGCGCTTCGTACTCGTAGTAGTCCTGCAGCGGCGCGTTGCCTGCGCCGAGTGCGCGGGCGTCGGCGATCCACGTCCCGAGGAGAAAGTCCTCGTTCGTCGACAGCACGGCGTCCATGTCGACGATCGTCTGGAGGAACTTGTCTTTCCAAGCCGAGAGCTGCGTGGCGCTCATGGTCTTGTTCACGTACCCGTCCTTGATCTCGGTGTAGAGCTTGAGCAAGTGGTCGCTCAGGAACTGACGCGTGACGTCGACGAGGTCGTGACGGTACGCGTCGACGTCGCGGAGCTCGTCGGCAGCAAAGAGCAAGAGCTTCCACGCCTTCACGATCTCCATCGGGTCGTACTTGATTACCGTCGGCATGAAGCCGTCGCGCACGAGGTTCCAGTGCGGTATCATCATCACGAGGCTCTTCGTCACGCCGCCGTACGCGCGCGTCTGGTTGTACACGGACGCCGAGAGGACTTGCCACGCGCGCTGCGCATGTGCGTTCTTGGAGTTGTACCGCTGGTACGCGTACGCTTGGACCCAGTCGGGGATCTCGACGACAGAGCGCTCCCACGCCATCTGGAGCATCAGGTCGTACACGACGTAGTTCTGGTAGATGCCCTCCATTGTCAAGCCGACGCCGATCATCGTGCCGTTGCTCAGTGCGAGCGACTCGACCGGGTCGCGTCCAAGCGTCGGCAAGTCCCCGCGCAAGCCCGTGCTGCCGCCAAAGTTGTGCAGCACGCAGTAGATCCAGCTCTTGCCAAAGTAGTTGTCGTCGCGGTTCCAGACCGGATCCACTTCGCTGTACAGGTCCAAGATGATCATCTTGTCGTTTGGCACGGCCTCGAGGTACGCGCGCGTGAGGTCCTTGGTCCAGTACTCGCTCTGGAAGAGCCAGCCCTGCATGAGCCACACGGCGCTCGGGTCCGCCGCAGTCATGCTCTCGATCACAGCGCGCGACGAGTTCGCGAGCGCCACTGGGTCCGTCGAGTCCGGGTCCATCTCATTGAACGTGTCACACTGGTAGAGCGACGACGTGTAGTTGTACAGCTTCGTCTGCTCTTCGAGGAACCGCGCGCCGATCGCGCGGTAGAGCGGGTCGACCGGGTCGACCATGTAGACGCAGCAGAACTCCTCTGGGAAGTTGTTCCAGTTGGGCGACCGCGTGATCTTCGCGTCGGGGTAGTGCACCTTGAGCTCCTCGGGGATGTGTCCCGCGAACGCTGGGAGCGCAGGAAGCATCCCGAACTCCCGCATGCGCGCGAGCGTCTGGAGTTGCAGAGCGAACTGGTCGTCGATGAACTCCTGCGGCAGCGGGCCTTTGACCCAGCTCCCGCGCACGTTCCCCATGCGGCCCCACGCGAGGAACCCGGCGCCGGCGAAGAACTTGTGCAGTCCGGCGTCGCTGATGTTAAAGTGCCGAAACGTGTTCTGCCAGACCTTCTCTTGGCCCGTGAACGCCAGCGGCATGTTGATGCCTGGGACACGCAGCAGCAGTGGCCGTGGCAACGTTAGGACCCGGCCAAGCGACGCTACGTGGCGGCTCTAGGACAGCGAGAACGCACCGTTGAGCGCCATCCAGTCAATGTGCTCTTCCCACTTGGCCCAGCCCCACGTCCACGACGAGTAGCTCACGGTGCAGACGTTCTGGTAGTACGAGTACTTGGACGCGCGCTGGTGTCGAATCGGCGGCTGGACTTTTGGGAGCGTCTTGGGCAAACGGAGCTTGTGGTTGTCCCAGTCCGTCTGCGTGTGCAGCACGCGCTTGAAGTACCACTGCAGTCCGTACGCCATCGCAGTGGCCGAGCTCCCGGCGATCTCGACCTTGTCCCCCGCTGCCCCGATCTCGAACGCGTCGAGTCCGTCGTGCGTCGCATCGATCACGCGCAGTGCGATCTACGGACGCAGTCAGGCATGAGGCTTTGGAAGCGACTGCCATCGCACAAGCGCATCAACAACGCACCTGGTCGACGTACTCTTCGCCAAGGCGACGATGGATGAGTCCGCGCGTCGCTGCGACGGGGTCGTGCTTTGGTGGCTCAATGTGCGGACTCAGCGCATTGGTCGTGCTGGTAAGCGCCACGAGCGCTGTGAAAAGTACGAGCAGACTGAGCGCCTGCCGCATAGTGGTTCCCGTTCTCGCTTGCTCGGCTCCAGCTTCGTCCGTTCTCTTGCTTGGTCGTCACGCGCAGAGCTACGCACTTGCGCTCGTCGCCGCAGATCCAAGACTGCGCTTGAAGATCGATCGATCGATCGAGCATCGAGCGGTTCAAGATCGCTTCGAGTGGTGCTTCGACACCCCAAATTCAGACAACATCCTTGTTTCAAGACACTAAATGAGGGCTCGGTCCTGATTATATCGAGAAAAGGATATCGGAACGCTAGATTCGAACCAAGGGAAAGACACACGCTTTTGGCGTAAGGGGAAGAGGTCACGACGAACAACGAGTGCTGTCATCTCGAGCACAGCGTCATTTCGCTTCTTCACGCGCCAGCAGCTCCGCCTCCTCTGCGTGACTGGCTGCTCGTCCACGTGCACATACTTCTTGCAGCAGCATGTCCACACCTCCGTCCTCGTCGACAACTCGCCGGCGCCGCGGGTCGCCAGAGAGCGCTGGCGCCAAGCAGCCGCAGCCGCAGTCGCAGCAACCGCGCGTGGCGCGCACACCGTCGGGTCATGGCGACAAAAAGTCTGTCGCAGCAGCAGCGCCCGCGCCATCTGCGCTCAACAAGTTCATGACGCGCGTGGTCATGGGCTTTGCCATGATCGGCGCGTTCGGGCTCATTCTCTACGGCGGCCATCTCTACGCGTGGCTCATGGTCGTGATCCTGCAGATCCTGCTCTTCCGCGAGCTCGTGAACGTGCGCTACCGCGCTGCCGCTGAGAAGAACATCCCGTGGTTCCGCTCTGTGCAGGTGCGCGCTTCGATCCATGTGTGCTTGACTGTGCATGCCGTGACGCCATGCAGGCGCGCGATGGGCGTGAGCAGCTGACTGACGCGCTATGAATGAACGCGTGCGTGTGCCAGTGGGGCTGGTTCTTCGTCGCGCTGTTCTTCAACTACGGCGACTCGTTCGGCGCGTTCATTGAGAACCGCAAGATCCGCTTCGTGCCGCCGATCATGGTGCACTACTTGCGCTACCACACGTGGATCTCGTTCACGCTCTACGCCGTGCTCTTTGTCATGTCGGTCCTGAGTCTCAAGCGCGGTAGGTCTCTCTCTCTCTCTCTCGATTAGCGCGAAGCGACTGACTGGCTGTCGTTGGCGTGTTGAGCCACGACGGACGACTGACGGATGCAATGGATCGCTTGACGTGTGCGCAGGCTACCTCAAGTACCAGATGGGGCAGTACACGTGGACGATCGTCACGCTCGGCCTCATTGTGTTCCAGATGAAGTACATTCTCAACAACATCTTCAACGGTACGTGCTGTCTGTGAGCTATATATAGCTCTTGGATCCGACGGACGGACTGACGGACCCATCCGACTGAATGGATGCGATACAGGGCTGTTCTGGTTCGTCCTCCCTGTCTCGCTCGTCGTGTGCAACGACTGCTTTGCGTTCTTCTGCGGCAAGCTCTTTGGACGCAAGTTCATCAAAGCGCCGTTCCTGCGGCTGTCGCCAAACAAGACGTGGGAAGGCTTCATCGGCGCGTTCATCTGCACGATCGCGTTCGGCGTGTTCTGCAGCGCGTGGCTCGCCAAGTTCCCGTGGATGATCTGTCCGCTCGAGAGTCTCCAGCTCATCCCCGACGCGCTCACGTGCACGCCACGCAGTGTCTTCCTCCCAACGGTCTTTGACGTCCCAGCGACGATTGCGCAGTACATTGGCCGGAGCCAGATCGAGTACCTCCCGATTCAGGTACGTCTGTGTGCATTGGTTAGCTGGTGTCTTTGATTCACTGACTCCGTACTGGATTGCTCTTCTAACCGATTGTCGGATGCAACGATTCAATGCCTATATTAGGTCCACTCGGTCATGTTTGCAATGTTTGCGTCTGTGATCGCGCCGTTCGGTGGCTTCTACGCCTCGGCGATCAAGCGCACGTACAACCTCAAGGACTTTGACTCGGTCATCCCGGGCCACGGCGGTGTCATGGACCGCATGGACTGCCAGCTCATCACTGCGCTCTTCACGTCGGTGTACTACACGACGTTCATCCGGTGCGTCACTTGCGCGACGACCTGGCGTCTGGTGGACAGTCTACCACGCGCTAACACACTGGAGTGCTCCTGTGCATGTGCGGCTACAGCTCGCCGATGCCGTCGGTCGCGATGGTCGTGAACATGGTCGCGAAGCTCTCGCTCGAGGAGCAGCACGAGATCCTCCAGCGCATTCAGGAGCTCGTGGCCCAGAGCGCGTAGGCGTGTTGCCGATGGCAGCGAGAGACAGCGCATCTGTCGATCAAACAGACAGACTGACGTGCTCGTAGAGAGCGATCACGAGGACGAGCGACGCATGTGCCTCGAGTGAGCGCAAGCACAAGTTCGGATGCCACATCTGAATCAAGCCAGCATCAACACGAATCTGTTTATACTTGGTGTTTGTATGCTCTCGATCCTTTTGCTTTGACCGGTATATTGCCCTCGCTTTTGTCACGCTCGTGACTCGCACTTGCAAATGTTGGACACGCAGCGCCATGACGACGTCGCTGCGATGGATGATGCATGCTCGCTGCTGCGCGTGAAGAACCTCCCAGGCGTGCTCTCGCTCGATGCAGTCACTGCATTGCTCAAACACTACGGCGCCGTGGACGTCAAGCTCTTGAGAGACGCTGGAGCGGCGCTGCGAGCCAAACGAGCGCCTCAGACTGCCATCGCTGCGTTCCAAGATGGCGCAGCAAGTGCGAGTGCTCTCGCACGACTCAACAAGCTCGAGCTCGCTGGCCACCACATCAAGGCCGATCTCATTCAGACTGCACCAACGGCGCAGCTATCCGTTGACGCAGAGCAGCAGCAAGCGCCGTCAGAGAGCGACACAGCAGCAGCGAATGAGAGTGCGGCGCCAAGCGTGCAGCCGCCGCTGCCACCAGGTCCGCCACCGCCCCTGCCGCCGACGCCACCCGCTGCCTCTGGAGATCCAAACACGCACTACACACCAGCGCCTCTTGCGCCACATCTCGGGTACGCCCACTCACACACGACTGGCTAGTGCATAGCGATGATGCTCACCACGTGTGTGCGTGTCACTTGGTCGACAGTCTCCACTATGCGCCGTCGCCGCTGCTCGCGTACAAGTACCCGCGCGCGAGCGAGTCGGTCGTGCGCAACATCGCAAACGGTACGGATCAGTCGCGCGCTTGGGCGTCGAGTACCAGACAGTCTGGCTGGCTGCTTGAGAGCCTCGGAGCCTGAGGGACTGATGGGTTCGCTTGCTATCGCTGCACCCGCCACCCGCAGCGCTCATGGCTCTGCCCAAGTTCTACACGCAAGTGCTCCACCTCATGAACAAGATGAACCTCCCGCCGCCGTTCGAGGACGACGCCATCCCTGGCGCGTTCTCACGCGACCGCGAGGCGGCGCAAGCAGCAGCCGATGCCGCGAAGCAGCGCAAGCGCAGAGCCCCAAGTGCTCCTGCGTTCACAGTCGAAGAGGACGAGGACGACGAAGATGGCGGCGACAGTGAAGCCGAAGGTGCTCATAAGCGCCTGCGGGTGGAGAGCACTGCGCCGCCACCAACCGAGCCTCAGTCCACGAATGGCACGTCACGAGGTCCACCCCGCGCGGTCCAAGTCACGCCAACAACGCTCACTAGCAGACCAAGAACGCGGACGAGTGGCTTCGCGAAGACGTTCGCAGCGCGTGCACTGGGGCCAGAGACGCGTGGCGCCGTGCGTCCTGGCGTCATCTCTGAGCACGAGCTCCTGCGGCAACGAGTGGCAGCAGAAGGTGCGCGTGGCTCCTGCCTCCTCGCAGGTGCTTGCCATGCGATACGGCAGCCACTCATGCGTATGACTTGCTTGTCTGGCGCGCAGAGCTGCTGCAGTGGGATGCGATGGCCGACTACGACTGCGGCAAACCGTCGCGCACGCTGCGTGTGCGGAACATTGCAGCGTCCGTCGATGAGCAGGACCTCGCCTTTGTCTTTGGCTGTGTCCTGCCGCTGAGCGTGGAGCTCTCGTACGTCCTGCTGTGTCTGCTGCGACTGGTCGATCAGGCCGCGATGGCTCACTCTCGTGGCTGCTTGCTCTGCTGGCGTCCTAGAGCCTTGCAGATCGTCCTCTCCGAAGCTCCGAGCAAGTCCGCGACCGTGACGTTCCCGACACTCGCGCTCGCGACTGCTGCGCTCACGAAAGTCCATGGCGTTGCGCTCGACGCGCAGCCGCTGGTCGTGGTACGCCTCTGCTGTCGCTCCGTCTGGTGTCTACGCGATGAACAGCCGTGAGTCTCACCGAGCGAGCGAGTGTCTGGGGCTCTCTCAATGACGCACAGAGCTACGCGAAGGACGACGCGGCAGGCGCCTCAGAGAGCACACCGACGGCTTCTGCTGCTGCGAGTGATGGCAACAACGAAGGCGAGACTCGTGATGCGTCCACTCGACTGCCGACGCTCTCACTGGCGGAGCTGCATTCGCGCCGTCTCGATGCCTCAGGTCCGTCCGTCCGTCTGTCTGTCAGCCAATCTCTTGCTCTTGCTTCTCAGCACTGGCGATGCCACTCACAGACTGGTGGTCAACTGATCGGCCGTTGCGCTCGCAGCACTTGCGCAAGAGCGATTCATGCAGAACTACGTGCGCGGCGCCGTCTCCACGACGCTCTACGTCAAGAACCTCGCGAAAGACGTCGCAAAGGACGAGCTGCTCGCAGTCTTTGGCGCCGTCCTGCCGAGTGGCACGAGCCTCTCGTACGTGCTTCGCTTGGCTGTGCATCAATGAGGTAGTGGACATGCCTCCTGAGGACCGAGCAGCTCACCAACTCGTCCTCGCACTCGCATCCTCTCATGACGCACTCAGAGCGAGTGCACTCCGCCACTTCACGGAAGGACGCATGAAGTGTCAGGCGTTCGTCGAGTTCCCGAGCCCAGCACTTGCAGAAGAAGCGCTCGATGCGACGCACGGCGTCGTCGTGAAGGACAAGCCGCTCATTGTGGTACGTCCAAGTTGCCGCGCAACTGCATCTGGTGCCGCTCTCTCTCTCTATCAGCGTGCGAGCGACGGCGTGGGATCTGTCGCCAAGACACTCACGTGAACGGATTCGTGTCTGTGACGCGTCCAGTGCTTTCGAAAGTCCGCAGCAGTAGGGACAACGCACCCAAACGCACCGCCCGCCAACGCAGCAGCACCGCTACCAGCAGCAGCAGCAGTGGAAAGTACGAGCCATGGCGCATGACGACGCAGTCGGGCGTCGTGTTAAATACCGTCAGTGGCGCTCTCTCTCTCTCGCTTGCGTCTCGATCGTCACTTGAGCGGCCGGAGCTTCGCTTCGCTGATGCTGTTGAGCACCCACTGGTAGTTCACGATCGCGATGTCGCGGATCGCAGCGAGCTGCGGCTGCGCCTTGAGGTGCTTCGCCAAGTCCCGGAGCCCAACTGGGTTGATGCGGTCGCTCACGATCACGAGCTGCCGTCCGCAGTTCGCACTCTGTGCGAGCTCCGTCGCAACGTCGTCGAGCGAGCGAATGCGCGCGGCGCCACCGATGCTCAGGAGCGTATCGAGCTCGGACTGTGGCGGCATCGGCGGGAGGAAGTCGCCCACGAGGTGGAAGCAGAACGCTGCAAAGAGCCCTGTACCAACGCTATCGGCGTCGACCTGGTGGGGCAGTGGCACGACAAGAGACCCTGTGAGTCTGGTGCGTTGCGATGGCACTCCCACACGAGAGAGAGAGAGACGTACGTCTGCAGGTTTCGTCTGGAGGTTCGCTTGCCGCCGCTTGCGCGACCGCCGCACGGCGTCGTCGATGTTGCGTCCTTTCAAGTGCCCGTCGGCTTCGTACGCAGCTTCACTCACGAGGTCGCCACGCGTCGCACACGCTGCAAGCACATCCATGCAAGGGGAGGAGGAGGCAGTGGGTGAGCGCCTCGGAGTCGCCTCGGATCGACTGCCCAGCACCATCGCGAGACCGTACCTTGGAGCCACTCTTCGCTCACGATCCAGCGCCCGCCTACGAGTGCTTTGAGGTACTTCATCGACCGGATCTTGACCCAGCGCGTGACAGTCGGTGCGTCACTGAAGAGCTGCCGCTTGCCAGACGCCCGACCCCCAGCTGCTGGCTCCGCAGTGGCGGCGTTGCCACTGTTGCTGCTGTTCAACAGCTTGTCGCCGACGACGCACTTGACGATCAAGTGCGTCACGCGCGCCGACCAGCTCGCAACGATCTCAGCGTCGAGGGCGGCGGCCCACTTGGCGATCTCGTTCGTGCCCTTGTCGTCGTAGCCGGAGCAGAGGAACACGAGTGCCGAGCGCTTGCGCTTGCCGGCGCCTGGTCCAGTCACACGCACGGGCGACACCGCCTGCTGCTGCTCGTCGCTCGAAGACGCCGAGTCGCCGCTGAGCGCGTACTTGGTCGGCCGCCGCTGCCGCTGCTTGACTGCGCGACCCGGTGTGACGTCCGTCGCGAGCGCGTCACTCGGCTTTGTGATGAATGTGTCCGGGACCTTCCGCTCACGCCGACTGTCGAGCACGTACTTGACGCTGTACGTGTCGTCTCCATTCGCGTGCGTGATGCGCGCTGCACCGCCCGGCTTGTTGACCCCGATCCACGTGCGCGACGCGACTTCGACGAGCTCGCCTTTCACGAACGGACCATTGAGTGCCTGTGGTTCGCTTGGTGCAGTGCCATTGGCTGCAGGTGCTGCGCCGTTCGTCTCGAGCGCAATGGTCTCTGCCGCTGGGACCTTTGCACTGGAAGGTGCAGCGGCACTCGTGCGGCGCTCGATCTTGCGTCCGTGCGAGGCAAAGAGCGCCGACACGAGCGACTGGCTGCTCGGGCGTTTGCTATTCGCAGTCGCTGCTGCTTTGTGAGTGCGAGGCGGCTGCGTCGTCTCGCTCGCGCCATTCGCACTGGGTTGGTGCAGAGCTGCAGCTGGTGCTGGCGGCTTCTCCTCTAGAGCAGCGTCCGCTGCTGCTGCTGCTGCGGTCGATGGAGACGACGAAGACGCTTGCAGCGGCGCCGGTGCGCTGAGCATGTCCGTCGCGCGCAGGAGCTGCGAGATCATCGAGTCAAAGCGCAGCTTGCGCTTCTTCGCTGGCGCTTTGCAGATCGGACACACGGGCTTGAGCTCGAGCGCGCGGTGGATGCACTCTTCGCAGAAGCAGTGGTTGCACGGGAGCGACGACGGGTTCGCGTACGCGCAGAGGCAGATCGCGCACTGCAGCTGCGCCGCAAAGTTCTCGACCGCAGCCGCGAGCCGCCGCAGACTCGCAGCGCCGCCGTCCGCACCGCCGCCAGCTGCAGCAGTCGACGACATGCTCTCGTGCAAAATGGTCCGCGCCAATAGCTCGTTGCTCCTATAGAGGTCCGAATGCCTGTGTATAACATTGATGATAAGGGTGCGACAGCGTACGCAGCATTTACAAGACCAGTACAGGACTATGGGTTCACAATGCTGAAGCGACGCGAACGACTGGCTTGGCAGCATCACAACAGCCATCCTACGCAGTCTACTGCGCTTGGGCTCACGCAACGAGCGCACGGATGACGCTGCTTCGCTGCGCATCTGCTGCTGCGTGGACGACTGCCACTGCGCTCTCTTGTGCTCGCACAGCCTCCTCTTCATGCGCTTCCAACCACCGCACGCGCTGTCCGCGCTCAAACTCTGCGAGGCGATCCTTGCCGCTGCCAGCAAAGCGGTACGTGCCAACGCCGTGCACAAAGCCTAGGACGAAGTGCCCGACCACACGATCGCCGTTCTCGTACAGCAGCTTCCCACTGCCGTGGCGCACACCGTCGGCAAACTCGCCCTCGAACTGGACGATCTTGTACAGCTTGGTTGTGATCGCACTGCTACTGCTGCTGATGTTGTGGCTCGTACGCCGCTCTTTCTCGCGCTCGAGCACAGTAGCGAACGCGAGTGGCAAGTAGACGCGCTCGCCCATGCCTGTGAGTTTGCCGTGCATCCACACGCCGCGCCAGAGCTTTCCATCAGGCGAACGCAGCTCGCCAGCACCGTGAAACGCGCTGCGTAGCACACTACCAGTGTACGTTGATGCGCCGCGGCCGCAGTGCCAGCAGCCAGACCCAAGTGGGAACTCGTACTCGTGTGTGTACGCAAAGCGCGTCGCTGCGTCTGCTGGCTTGAACTCGTACGAGATGATTGCGTCGCCAGTCTGCGCGCCGCAGTCGAACGCACCGTCGTACACTTGCACACTGCGAGCGCCACGCGGCAGCTCGCGCGCGCTCGTGAGGCGTCCATGGCCGTGCGTATGGTCGTCTGCCCAGCCACCGACGTACTCGTCACCGTTCGCAAACACGCGGCGACCTGTGCCATGGCGCTTCGACTGGACAAACTGCCCGTCGTAGACACCGCCGTCGCGGTACACGAACGTGCCGTGGCCGTGGAAGAAGCCGTCGAGAAAGTCGCCTTCAAAGCGCTCGCCATTCGCAAACGACATAGCGCCGTGCCCGCACTCTTTCCCGCGCACGAAGCGTCCAACGAGCTTGTAGCTCGCGCACTCGACGATCCCAACGCCATGCGGCTCGTCATCGACCCACTCGCCTTCGTACCGTTTCGACTGCGCGCCACTGCTGCTGCTGCCGTACACACGCACGCCTTTGCCTTCACGCTTGCCGTCGACAAAGTCGCCGACGTACGACCCGAGCTTGCCGCCACTACCCAAGAGCAGTTGTCCAAACCCATGGAACGCGTCTTGGCGGAACGCGCCGACGTAACTCGAGCCGTCGCGCAGTCGCAGCTCGCCGTGTCCTTGCTTCTTGCCGTGAACCCACTCGCCGTCGTACACATCACCGTTTGCAAACGCACAGGAGCCTTTGCCGTGGTAGTAGTCGTCCACGAATGCGCCAGTGTAGCTGTCGCCGCTGCGAGTCTTGGCTGTGCCACGGCCGTGTCGCCGACCACGCACAAAGTCGCCTTCGTAGCGCTCGCCTGGGAACCACTGCTTTGTAAGCGGGTGCTGCCGTCGCGAGATGCTCAGTACACCAAAGCCTTCAAACAGATTCTCGGCAAAGCCACCAACGTACGAGCCGCCACCACTGCTGCTAGTGCTAGCAAACGTGAGTGTGCCTTGACCATGGCGCTTGCCATTCAGCCACTCGCCGTCATAGACGTCGCCGTTTGGGTACTTGAGGCAGCCGCGACGG
>JAASFT010000250.1:0-27031 GCA_023333885.1 Globisporangium parvum
GATCTCGAAGGCACACGCCGAGTCGTTCTTGCTCGAGGAAAAGATCCCAGTCGACTACAAGCGACCAGCGACCGACGTGAGCGCGCTCGAGATCGCTGCGACGACTGCTGCGCTCAAGGCGCTCTCGATCTTTTAGCCAGATATGGCGAGGCGCCGTAGGAACCATGCGAGTGTCTACATACTCGGAATGAACAGAGAGCTCGCTCTGTTCGTCGCATCTCGTGATCGATCTCTGTCGATTTGCCTGCTCATGATCCGCCACGTCTAGGTGGAGGCCATGGAGCAGACGCGAACGAGAGTGTGTGCGCGCGCGCGAGAGAGAGAGCAAAGCGGTGCCGCAGAGGTTTGCTCGATGACCCAAGCGACGCGAACCCATGTGCGGAAGAGAGCAATGCGGTGGTGTGCGAGAGAAGACCGAGTCGACGACAGCAGCGGCTAGCCCTCGTTTGTGCCACGCGCGCCAGGAGTTGTGCAAAGTGGCAGCGACGACGACGAGTGTGCGCAAGACCAGGAGAGTGAGCGAGCCTGCGAATGCGTCGCGGTGCGAGCGAGAACCAGCCGAGCGCTGGGGTCTCGACCTCGACCACCTTGAGGCCAATGTATGAAGAGTGAATGCGGTCGCCGATCTAGTTCTGACCAGAACTGTGTTATGTATGTGACGCAGCATCAAAAGAGTCCAGTTGTTGTTGCTTTGATACGAATCAACACTGGATTCTGATGTGCGCGCTTGAGTTTCAAAATGACTGTAAATGATCACAGTTCTTTGCCGTATCTGCAAAAACGACACTCATTTGCTCGATTTGCTATGACGCGAGCCCACACCACATCTCGACTTGGACAACAGCAACTGTCGCGAGAAGCCGCATCCATCACCTTCGACGTCTTGCGCACCTTGTGGAGCAGGACGCAGACGCCATTGTGCCGCTACACGCGCAGCAGCAGCAGCACTCGATCTCTCGCGCCGCACATTCACACGCGACAGACAGACACACACACAACGCACGCAGCAGAAGAGCATTCAGCACACACAAACACACACACGCACGCAGGCATGGAGACCAGCAGCTGCAGCACAGCACTCGTGGACGGCATCTCGCGTGCACTCGGTGTGCCGCGTCCGTTCGTGCACGAGCCAAATGCAGCGCTGACGCTCGTCGAAGACTGGCACGAGCTCACGTGTCTTGTCGCAACGGAGCCCATTACAGTCAAACCTGTCGGCTACTACCGCAGTCCCGAGAGCGTCGACATGTACGTTCGCCTTGCGTGCACTCGATCTGTCTACGCGCGTCTCTCTCACGCACGCGTTTGTCGGTGTAGCTACGTCTTTGAGTGCTCCATGGGCACGGGTGGCGACGCCAAGGCGTACGTCTCGAGCTCGCACATTTGGCCAGTTCGTCACGGTGTAACTGCTGCTCACTTGCGGTTTGTATGGGCTGGCGTTTTTATACGTTGGTGGTATACGTTGATTGTATATGTTCCGCAGCTGGAAGATGTACCGGCGCTACCGGCAGTTCCAGCAGTACGTCTCGCGGTCGTCCGAGCTCCTGGCCGACATGGCCGTCCCGCGCCTCTCGCAGGCGTACCTCAAGATCTTCTACGCCAAGCAGTGCAAAGACCGCCTCCTTGAGCTCCACGCGTGGCTCGCAGGCGTGATTGAGAACACGCAGCGGTTCTTCGCGACCGCGGCAGCGACGCACTCAGCGACAGATGCGGACCCGCGCGCGTGGCTCCGCGCCGAGCTCGCACATGCGAGCCAAGCTGCGATGCCAGCGCTCTGGCTCTGCGCGTTCCTCTTTGCGGGCGCGAACACGCCGTTCCCGCACTACTTTCGCGGCCTCCCAGCGTTCGCCCTCGCGCTCGAAGAGGTGAACATTGCGCTCACTCAGGCGCCGATCTTCCCGTCGAAGCTCCGGTCGTCGATCGAAACGACTGCGGGCTTAGGCTTGCGCTTGACGCCGACGCGCGAGTCGCACGGCGCGTACACAGGCGCGACAGTCAGTGGCTTTCTCCGCGGCGCCGCAGCGCTCGATGCGAGTCTCGCAGCTGTCCAGGTCGGCGCAAAGCTCGTGCGGATCAACGGCGTCGATGTGACCGAGACGCCGTTTGACGCGGTCTTGAGCCAGCTCCGGGCCGCCGGCTTGCCACTGCGCCTGCGCTTTGTGTACAACCCGTACGGTCATCGCCGCGAGCGCAGCAAGAGCTACTACGTGAGCGAGAGTAGCGTCCGTGGAAGCATGGACGCGACGACGCCGGCAGCTTCGAGTCCGCCGCACGACGGCCCGCCGCTCCGCGCGCGTCGGTTCTCGAGCGCAGCGTCGACGACCGGCAGCAGCGCTGGGAGTTCGAGTCTCACAGGTAGCGACGCTGCTGGTCCAGAGCGTCTGGGTCGCGCGATGTCGGTCTCGGCAGCTGGGTCGGCAACGGCACGTCCACCGAGTCGCAGCACCTCTGTGAGTCTCCGGCCCAAGGACGCACTGCAGCGGCGCTACAGCATGGACTCGCGCCAGTCGATCGGGATCTTCCGCGCAGTCTTTGGCGACCTCTTTGGCCGCAAGCGCCACGAGACTGCAGACGCACTCTTGGCGACGCACTTTGACACGGAAGACGACGCGCTCTGCTCGTGGGACGACGTCCCCGGCGACGTTCACGACATCCACTCGCGCGGCTTCTTCTCGCTCTTGTCGCAAACGCTGCTGCACGACCTGCGGATGAAAGACCGTCTTGCGTACGACGACAGTGCGCTCTTGGGCAAGCCCACGACCGACGCACCTAGTAGCAAAGAGACCGAGGCAGCGCTCAAGGCGCTGAGTGAGCGCAAAGCGCACGGCATCTGGAGCACGTCGACTGGACCACTCGGTCTCGCGCTTGGCGCGTGCAAGCTCCATGGCGTCGAAGCTGCGATGCTCGAGATCCCGCCACAGGTACGCTCTTGTGGGTTCGCGAGAGGACTGGAGATGGTGCGAGTCGCCCTCACGTTGCGCTTGCTGTCGATGCGGCTTGTGCTCGTCAGTTCTTCTCGGCGCGTCTTGGCTACTTGGGCAGGTGCGTTGGATGGAGGCTGTCGGAGCTGCGCTGGTCGCGACGTGTGTGTATGCGAGAGAGAGCGAGAGACTGACGGATGGATGGCTTGACTGATGGGTGACTGCAGTGAGAAGCACTTGGGCAAAGGCTTCGTGCTCGTGTCGATCAACAACGAGAGCACGTTTGGCATGACGTTCGCTGCGGTCATGCGCGCGCTCGCCAAGGCGTCTCGACCCACTGCCGTCTGCTTTCGCTGGTTCAAAGGTACGTCCAGTCGCCCTACGCAAGGACACACGTCCGTGGCTCTTGGTGTCGGACCTCACACCCTATCGCTCTCATCTGCTACGACGGCGTACGCCCGACTCCAGACTACAGTCCGTTCCTCGAGACCGACGTGGCCGAGCACCACCAGCCGAGCAGCGGCAAGCTCCCGTTGCCGCCGCTGTCGCCGCCTGCGAAAGCGTTTGACCACGCGCTCGCGTGCCTCGCCGAGGCGCAGACCGACCTCTGTACGAATTTGCACCTCGCACTCGTGGAGAACGCGTCGATCCGGAACGACATTGGCCGCCTCCACGACGCGCAGCGTGCGAGCATCGCAGCGCAGACGCGTGCCGAAGAGACGGCAGCAGTCTTGACAGCGCAGTCGAGCGCTCAAGCGGCGCAGATCGCGCAGCTCCAGCGCGACGTGGCAGCGCGCGACGCGGACATTGCGCAGCTCCAGGACACGTGCCACGTCTTGGACGCGCGGCTCGCGAGCGCGAAGAGCGAGTACCACAAGCTCCTCGACGCCGCGCACGCAAGCGCAAAGACGAAAGTCGCCGAGCACGAAGAGCGGCTCGTGCGCGAGTCGAACAAGTCGATCGAGACGGCGCGCGGGATCGCCGAGCGCGCGGCGAAGAGAGCGCTTGACGCCGCGCTGAGCGCTCAGCAGCAGCGCCACGACGAGTACTTGCAGAAGCTCGCAGAGGAGCACTCGGAGGAGGTCGAGAGCCTCATGCAGCAAGTCGTCGTGTGGCGCCACCAGGTCGAAGTGCTCACGGAAGCCGAGAAGCGCAACTACGCGGCGATGATCCACAACGGCGTGAACCCGTATCACGACTACCAGCGCAGCCGCTTTGGCTTTGCGGACGCGCCGTTTGGATCGAGCATGCGCGACGACCGCAGTGGTGCGAGTGCGAGTGCTGGTGCTGGTGCTGGCCTCCGCAGCTTGGGCAGTAGCAGCAAGGCAGGCGAGCGGACACTCGGGACTGACAGTAAACGCTCTGACCCACCAACGACAGCAGCAGCAACAACAACGGCCACCGTCCAGCAGCAGCAGCAGCAGATGGAGTACGAGTCGTGGCGTGACGGGACGCCAGAGGATCCGAGCAGCCACACGTTCTCGGACATGTCGGACCACGCGTCGCCGTCAGCTGGCGGCAGCAATCCGACGTTCTGGTCGGCGTGGTTCCGGTCCTGAGACTTGAGACCCGAGACTTGAGAGCGAGCGTCTGTGCGATCAGCCGCAAGGGCGTAGCTTGCTTGCATCGTCGTCGCCACATGGCTGTGTGTACGAGCGAGTGAGCAAGCGAGTGAGCGCTAGTAATTTATATGAAGCACCGATGAGCGCGTTGCGATTCTCGGGCTTCTCTCATCGAGTCAATGACGTCGATCACTCGGGCTTTGCCCAAGCCTCATGCAGTAGCCAGACGTGCGTTGGTCCAGTATTTGCCTGTGGAGGAGTGCCTCCTAGCCAGTCGATGTGGCACTGCGCCAGCCAGCTCGTCAAGTGCGCCGACTGGATCTGCGCACCCATGAGCCATTCGGAGTGCTCGAAGAGCTCCATCATCACGTTGTCGAGTTGCGCGTTGGAAGAGCCAGACATCTGAGAATGTCTTGGCGTTTGTATGCTCGGCGCCGCGAAAAAGAGCGAGCGGGTTGTGGACCACACCACGCGCACAGTCTGCACTTGGTCTTTGCATGGGAGAGTCCAACGCAGCGGCAGTGACGTCTTTGCCCATCGTGCCGTGTTCTGACTCTGGTCTGAATGGTTTCCCAAGCGCACAAGCCACAAGCGAGCGAGTTCCCGACGGCAGCGCTCGTCCTGGCCGCAGTCTGCCGCCGCCGTCGCGTCCGCAGCGAGTGAGTGGATTCTCCATCCGCCTCTGTCTTCGCGTCCGGCTTGCCGACGTCCTGCCTCGCGTTGCACTGAGCACGCGCGCGGCTGTCCAGCACCGCGCGAGCCAACGAGCGATCAACCGATCAACGAACGACGGGCGTCACTTGCGCTCTCGCGTCGTCTGCCGCACGACACAGCAGCAGCAGTAGCAGCACATACACGCAGAGTGCGACGATGATCCGAGTCAAGTGGCAGCACTCGCAGCGCGCTGGCGCAAGCAGCAGCACGGTGCCTGGCGGGCCAAGCGCTGTCGGTCGCCCCGCGCCGGGCTCGCTCACGCTCTCGCCCGTCATTGACGGCGTGAGCAGCGTGAGCCTCGCACGCCGTCCAGTCGGTACGATCTACGAGATGGACACGATCTCGGAGGACACGATGCCGCCAGCGGCGACTGCTGGCTGGGCGAACGAGCGCTTTGAGCTCACTGAGAGCGGCGAAGTGCGCAACAAACAGACGCACGCGCGCATGACAAAGGACGAAGTGCGGACGCACGGCGAAGAAGTCTTGACGGCGCTCATTGCGCACGTGCACACGCGCATGCTCCACGAGTTCCAGTTCGTCGAGCAGGCGATCCCCCCGCTCGAGTTCGACCGGAGCTCGGTCGACTCGGCGTTCAACCCAAACATGAGCATGTACAGCGCCGCGAGTGGCGTGAGCAGCACCGGCAGCGGCATGAGCGTCCGGTCGTCGAGCTCGAGCATCTGCTCAACGGCCGACGGCTTCCGCACCATGGTCGACTCGGACGTCCCGCGCTGCATCTTCCACACGTCGCACGACTTTGGCGTCGCCGAGAAGCTCCTGGTCTTTGTCTGCAGCTCGCGCGGCCTGAGCTGCGGGATCTGGAGCCGCAGTCTCTTGCTCCACGACGGCGTGAGCGTCGGGTCCATGATCCCGTACTTCCAAGCCGCTCGGCGCGCGGGCTACGGCGTCCTCGTCATGAACCCGAACACGAACACGCAGGTCATGATCCACGCCGACGGCTCGAGCGAGAAGCTCCCGATCCACGGGTCGTCCACGGACGACGAGCACTGCGAGCATGTTTGGAAAAAGTACATTTTTCCATCGGCCGCGCATAAAATCCACTTTATTGCGTACGGCTCCGGCGGCTCGCTCGTGACGCAGCTCTTGGAGACGTATGCGTACGAGCTCAAGAGCCGACTCGGGAACGTCGCGTTCATTGAGTCGTCGCATCGCGTGGACGCGGCAGTCGGCAAGTGGACGAGCAGTGGCTTCAAGCGCTGGTTCTCGCAGCACAGCGTCTGCTGGGTCCGCGCGAACGAGCCGCTGAACACCGACCTCGTCGCGTTGGACCGTGCGAGCGAGCAGAGCGCGTCGTGCGCATCGACTGCAAACAGCAGCAATCCGGACGATGGCAGCAGCGAGAGCCGGTCGGCTGGAGGCGCGGGAGGGAGTCAGAGCCCGTCGATGGCGCAGGTCCTCGCCTACGGCTGTCTCTGTCTCTCTGCGGGTCCGTGCGAAGGACCGAACAAGAGCCCTGCGTTCACGGCCAAGGCCGTGCTGGACGAAGTCTTTGCGTTCTTAGCTGCGCCGAGTGCGTACGAGTACCAGCGCTTGGCGGCGAAGACCGTGCGCTTGAACGCCTTGAAAGAAGAAGAAGCGCTCGCGCGGCAGACCGAGCGGCTCAAGCAGCTGACGGCGCAGTCGCCCGTCGGATCGTCTGCGCGTCGGACACTGTCGAGCGCGACGAAGCTGCTCCAGCGCCAGTCGTCGCGGTCGTGCCCCGAGAAGCTCGATGCGCGGTCGCCGTCGGCCGGCGCGTCCGAGTCGGTCACGATCGACGACTTCCAGCTCCTGCGCGTCGTGGGCAAAGGCGCGTTTGGCAAAGTCATGCTCGTGCGGCGCAAGAAGCGGTCGCCGAGGCACGCCGCGACGTCGTCGCCAGCGCACCGAAGCACGGCGACGTCCGACGCGAGTCCGAGCAGCAGCAGCAGTAGCCACAGCGGCAAGGTGTACGCGATGAAAGTGATCAAGAAAGCCGCCGTGTTTGCGCGGAACCAGGTCGAGCACACCAAGACCGAGCGGCGGATCCTCCAGGGCATTGACCATCCATTCATGGTGAAGCTCCGCTACGCGTTCCAGACCGACGCGAAGCTGTACTTTGTCATGGACTTCTACAACGGCGGCACGCTCCACTTCCACCTCCGCCGCGCGATCAACTTTGACGAAGACCGCGCGCGGTTCTACGCCGCGCAGCTCGTGCTCGCGATCGCGCACTTGCATACGTACAACATTGTGTACCGCGACCTCAAGCCCGAGAACGTGCTCATGGACGACCAGGGCTTCCTCGCGATCACCGACTTTGGGCTCTCGCGCGACAACTTTGACAGCAAAGACGGCATGTCGACGTTCTGCGGCACGCCCGAGTACATCGCGCCCGAGCTCATTCGGCGCATTCCGTACGGCCGCGCGGTCGACTACTGGTCCCTCGGCGTCCTCATCTTTGAGATGCTCGCAGGCTACACGCCGTTCTACAACTCGAACCGTAAGCGCAACTTTGAGAACATCCTCAAGCTCCCGCTGCGCCTCCCGACCGAGTTCTCGGACGACGCCAAGTCGCTCCTGCGCGGGCTCATGTGCAAAGACCCGTCGAAGCGCCTCGGGTCCGGCCCCGTTGGCGCGAATGAGATCATGGAGCACCCGTTCTTCGGCAAGGTCGACTGGGAGAAGCTCTACAAGCGCGACGTCGACGTGCCGTTCCGTCCGATTGTCCGCCGTGATGGCGAAGTGAACAACGTCCCCGAGTTCTTCAAGCGCCAGGACGCCGTCGACTCGGTCGTCGCCGAGAGCGTCCCGCGCGGCAAGAGCCACGTCTTTCACGACTTTTCGTACACGGATCCGTACCAGCTCTAGGCACGTAGGCTCGAATACAGACAGCGTCGTCGTCGTACCGTCCGTTGGCTCCACGGCGCGCCTCTGCGCTCGCGCAGCTCACTCACCTCCACGCTCCGCAGTGCCAGGCTCAGAGCCTGCCGGACACGCGGACCTCACGCAGGAATCGCCTCGGCGGCGAATCAGAGCAAGACGGGGTTGGATCGAAACGTGTATGTGCGCTGGGTCGCCTGCACGCGCACACGTGTGCGGGCTCTACTGCCAGACCTTCGTGGGCTTCCAGTGGAAGTTCTCGTAGAGACGCAGGAGGTTGCGCTGGAGCATCGCGACTGTGACTTTGCCCACGAGCGGGACGTACTGGACGCCCGGGATCTGCAGCAGCGCAGCTTCGTCGACGTTCTTGAACGACGCGACGTTGATCACGACCGTGTTCTCCGAGACCCACTCGAGCGGGAGCTTGTAGCTCTTGACCGGCACGCCGGTGATGATCACGCGCGACTTGCGGCACGCCGTCGCTGGCGTCTCGTCGGTCTTGATGAGCTTGCCGCGGCGGAAGAGGTAGAGCGAGTCAATGTCGACGCTGTAGACATCGGCGCCGTCGTTCGCAAGCAGCGCAGCGAGCGGGCGGCCGACAATGTCGCTGCGGTTGATGACCGTGATACTCACGCCCGCGAGGTGGTTCCCAACGGTCTGCGTCTTGTCGTAGACGCCCAAGTGCTCGAGGATCTTGACGATCGCCAGCGGCGTGCACGGCAAGACGCACTTTTGCGTCGCCGCGTCGTCGACGTACCGGATGTTGCGGTACAAGTTGCCGCGGTAGAACTGGCAAAGGCCTTCGACGTCCTTCTTGATCGAGATGCTGTCGCGGAGGAAGTCGTCCATCGTGCCGCCGTAGAACGACGGGAACGCACCAAAGCACGGGTAGTACACGATGATGCCGTGCACGTCTGGGTCGTGGTTCGCGCTCTCGAGCGCTTCGAGGAGGTCGTCTTTCTCGACTTCGCGCAGCTCGTAGCGGATGCCTACGCGCGTCATGGACGAGCGGACGCTGTGAGCGCACGGGCGATCGCGCCAGCAGATGCAGATGCAGATCAATCGAGAGAGAGAGAGAGGGACGTACCATCGCGCTGACACGCTTTGCCAGTCCACTCGGCGTACTTCTTTGCCGCCGGGTCGCCGTGTGCGAGGAGACCCACGAGCTTTGGGCCGTGTCCGTTCATCTCGTGCGCAATGTACTGGCGCACCGCGACGCTGAACGGCTCTGCGATCTCGGCAGCGTCGACCTTGCGTGCGAGCTGCTGGCTCATGATGCTCGTGCTTGATAGAGAGAGGAGGAGGAGGTTGCTGCGTGCAGTGGACGTAGAAGACGACTGATGCCGTCGTGTGGCGGCGGTCTCGCTGTGGCTGGTGGTGCGTGGCGCCACTTCGACGTCGTCGTCCACTGCCAGCCGCTCGCTTCAATATCGCGGCCAGCTGTTTTGGCTGGAACGTGCTCTCGTCGGTATTGGGTAAGAAGTAAGAAAGCAGGGGTGTAATTACACGGGCGTAAATACTTTCAAGCACTCAAATATCCGACATTTGCAAAACACACTGACATTTGTCCGAAGTACAACCGATGCACAACATCATTTCATAGCAACGAGTCCAGGCGTTTAGACCTCTCACTCGCTAGGGTCGTATTGAGCAGACCAGTACCGAATCTACCACACCAAATGTCATCAAGTCGATGTAGCTCAATGATATTCATAGTTCAAGTGGCATCGATAAGTCGAGTTTGTTGTCGCAGTTGTGGTTTGAACGAGATGGTCATAGTATGATCAAAGCTCAATCGTGTTCTCAATGATGAGCGGTCCACAACGCCAGTTCCATCTACATAATGTAACAATCAGTGTTGTTATAACGATGAATTTCTAGCGACGTACAGAATAGTGTGGTAACCATACACCATGCCATGACAAATAGGACCAGGTCGTGTCGTTTCGACCGATCAAGGATCGCGCCACCGCTAGGCGCGAGCCTTGCCGTATTTTTTATACAGGCGAATCAATTAGCAGGAAGTAAATCACGCGTCGCGTTTTTGGGCGAGTCGCCACAGCCACGAAACCACACACTTGCTCGCTCGCCCTTGCGCGCGCACACGCCGCCTCCACTCCGCCACTGCTGCGCGCGACGCGCCTCGCAACTGCTGCTGCGCCACGCCTACGACACGCGCTGCGAAGCGCCGCAGAGACTACTGCTGCTCGTGTCTATGTATGTATGTCTGTGCATGGATGTATGCATGTTTGAACAGTACAGGGAAGTACTGCACATCAATTTGCAATGGTTTGTTCTGCGGCTGCCGTGACTGCTACAAATCTACTGCGCGCACATATTGTATCCCTCATTTTGTTCAATAGCCATCAGTCATCATATAACCTGCATTTTGTTCAACAGCCATTAGTCATTATTTAACCATGAATGGTCGTTCTCAACTTTGATGTCCAGTCACATAAAATGAATTGGTGTTTAGGAGTGTGACGCTGAGAAACAATAATGTTTCTACGTTGAATAGGACAAATTTCAATAGGATGGGTAGTTCGATAGGTGTACAACAGGTGTCAGTCTATATAATCGACAATGCCCAGCAGAGTAACTAGCCCTCGGCGGCGAAGTGGCGATCGTTCTGATCGTATGTCCAGCGACCATGGATCGAGCGCTTTGGGATTAACCCGTGGAACGTCCACGGGATGGTTCGGCGGATCGTGAATCGCACGAACAACCCGCTAGAACACTTTAATCGGGAGATGAACGCAGCGTTCTCTACTCCGCACCCGAACGTACTTCTCTTCGTGGCCACTATCGACAAGTTCTCTCAGAAATACGTACGCAATCTATTTGATATCGCTCAACGCAAGGATCAACCTCCGGATCAAGGCGTAAACGACACCCGGGTCCATCAGACGTCTTTCATGTTGTTCCAGACCACGATATAAACGACGACAACGCTTATCACTTGATCGACAGCTTGTGCTCGAGCGAAAGCGTAAGCGAAGAAGTCGACATCACACATCGAGGTCTAGACACACACCCCTTTCACATTGCCCACAAATCGACACGATATTGCCGTGTGTTTTGAACGTGTGTTGATGGGACACACGACTTCATGACTAGACTACCAGAAGTGCGAGCGAGCACGTCACATGCAGAAGCAGACCACGAGGAGCGCAGACTATCACGTCGCGAGCGCGAGCAGAGTCGACCACAAGGAGCGCAAATGAGCACGTCGCAATCTTGAGTATCTACACGAAGCTCGCTCGCCCTTCTCGAATGTGAATGAAATGTTGAATGATCGCTGGATCTCCCAAAATCTACTATTGCGTGCAACTGTTGTGGTCTGGTCACGCGATTTGGTCACAGACCTTTGCCAAGGTCTGTGACCAAATCACAAAACCTAGAGGAGAACAGCCAAAAAAAAACCTTTATGTGTCTAACATGGGCATGCCCATGGGTCGTGACACGCACTAGTTACATGAGAGTGATGCTCTTGCCTACATATGTAAAGGTCCAAACTTGCAACGGCCATCCGCTCCTTACACTCCCACATTAGACTCAAATACATACTTGAGATCTGTAAGTGAGCACCTTATCACTAATGGCCAAATATTATGCCAATAGCACTTCGCAATGGTTCCGAATGCGGCGTCTGGGAATTGTCAGCTAGGCTTGAAAATTTGTCAGTGTGACGCAAGGTTCTTGGTCGCAACTGCATTGGCCACGCTTGCACGAATCATCTTGAACTACACTGATTAAGCTTCATGTCCTCCTCGCAGAAATGATACCAATTTTAGACGATCAAACCGTTTGGTTGGTTATGGCGAAAAATATTTCTAACGCACATACGAATATACGTTTTCCTGAGCTGCGTTTCATGAGTATGCCAGTAGGCGATACGCATTGGAGTTTGGTCAGTCATCGCCCAAACTTGACGAAACGCGTGACGAGAATGAGTCTATCGATCCAGATGACGCAATTGATGAGGTTCTTTCGCGCTCCAGAGACACCAATAATGATGTCGAGCGAGTGTTTTGCCCATAGTGTCATGCGAGCGTCAAGAACACGCTTCCTAGTCAGAGATACTTTGCCAACGCCTGCGGTCAAGGTCCACGCTGTCGTAACGTTGACATTGGCCATGAGGTAGTGATTGATGGTAAAAATGGGAAATGCCATCACTGCATTTCATTCAAGTACTAAGCCTAGAGTACATGTTGATGAACATGGATTAGTGTTATGATGCATATTTTGGATTTGTCGATTTCGAATCCTTTTGATTAGCTGATCTCACATGGAACTTCTCCTTTCATCTTCTGAAGTTCACAACATCGAATGGCAACTACATACTTTGCATAATTATCGACATTGTGACCTATTGATTCATTAGACAACATGGTCTGAAGATGACACAGGAATGAAACGACATCTAACAGAACATGCACCAGTGTTATATTGAAACACTCGAAATTGGTTGGCTGATATTGAGAAGAATGCTCGATGTCGTCTCAATGCATTCGATGAAGTGCTCGATAGATGTGTCGTCAATGAGTTTTGGATTGACTAGTTGCTGTGCGAAGATTGGTGTTTGGTCCCTAAAGTACTCACCTCAATTGCACTTTTTGGTGTCTAAAACGAAGTATAACAGAACGAACTATGATACTTGTTCTCTTTTCAGTGATCTGGAGGTGATTATTGATAGTTCGTTGGTTAGGTGGGAGTGCAAGCAGCAGCTTCATAGTGCTTCAAGTGGCATTATGCATACAGTATAGCAATAGAGGCGACCGGTGTGCGCGACGGTGACGAAGGCAAACTCGGAGGACTCGACCACCAGAAGTTGCTCGTCACATGTTTCTGCCATTTGCGCAAACACAACATGTAAAAAGGTGTAAAAAGGTGTAACAATGGCATCTTCCGTACTTAGTTGAAGTTGCCACCTTGATTCGCACTTTGTCGAGTGCAAATGCGCAATCACCCTGCGCTCAAGCGGTCGCAAAGCGACACCACCGGACGCAGCAGCGCTCATCATCACATCTGCATCTGCACTGCTCGTCGCACTCGCGCGCCTGTGTGTCTGCACGTGCACCGCGCACTCTCTCGTCAGTTCAAGCCCAGTGCCAGCTACAGCTACGTCCAGCGCACTTGACCACAGCCTGAACGATGGCGTCTACACAGCAGGCGATCCCACCAATGAACGTGATCGAGAAGATCCTGTGCCACCACGCGGTCGGCCTCACGCAGCCGTTCGTGCGCGTCGGCGACGTCGTGTGCGTGAACGCCGACTGGACGATCGCAAGCGAGCTCACGTTCCAGGCGATGGACACGATGCACGCGTCGATTGGGCGACCGAAGCTCCACCGCCCAGACCGCTTCTGGCTCGCGCTCGACCACACGACGGACCCACGCGTGAACGACCAGCCCAAGCAGCAGGCGCTCATCAAGCTCTCGACCGACTTTGCGCACGAGCACGGGCTCACGGACTTCTGGGGCCCGAACACGACGATCATGCACACTGAGTTTGCTCGCAAGCGCGCGCAGCCCGGGCAGATCGTCATTGGCGCCGACTCGCACACGTGCAGCGCCGGCGGCATGGGTGCGTTTGCTGCGGGGCTCGGCGCAGGCGACGTCGTGATGCCGCTCGTGACCGGGCAGACGTGGTTCAAAGTGCCCGAAGTCGCGTACATTGAGTTTGTCGGCGCGCCGGCGTTCGGCATCGGCGGCAAAGACGTGATCCTGCACATCTTGGGCGAGCTCAAGCGCAACACCGTGGCGTTCGAGCGCGCGGTGTACTACGGCGGCGCAGGGCTGCAGCACTTGTCGGACGACGCGCGCTTTGCGATTGCGAACATGAGCACCGAGTTTGGCGGCATCGCTGGCGTGTTTGAAGCCGACGCGATCACGCAGCGCGTGCTCGACAGCCGCGCGTCGCACGCCGACGAAGCGCTGTTCTTCCGCCCGGACGCCGGCTGCGCGTACGCAGCGCACCACGTGATCGACTTGAGCCACGTCCAGCCGCTCATCGCAATGTACCCGTCGCCGGACAACTGCGTGACCGTCGCGGAGAAGGTCGGCATGGCGCTCGACGGCTGCTTCATTGGCGCGTGCACGACGACGCAAGAGGACTTGATCCTCGGCGCGATGGTGCTCCAGCAAGCGATGCTCGAAGGCAAACGGCCGGCGCCAAAGGGCCACCGCCGCGTCACGCCGGGGTCGCTCGAGATCATTGCGCGCTTGAAAGAGCTCGGGCTCGTGCGCATCTACGAAGAAGCGGGCTTCACCGTCGGCGTGCCATCGTGTAGCTACTGCGTCGGCATTGGCGCCGACGTCGCGGGCGAGAACGAAGTGTGGCTCTCGAGCCAGAACCGCAACTTCCGCAACCGCATGGGCAAGGGCTCGATCGGGAACTTGAGCTCGGCGGCGGTCGTCGCGGCCTCGAGCTTTGACATGGCCGTCACGGACCCGACGCCGCTCATTGCGAAGATCAGCCAGGACGACTTCAACCGGTACCGCAACTGGCTCGACCCGGCCGCAGTCGCAGCGCAAGTGCCGCGCTTCCGCGTCACGGAGCCATCGCCGACGCTCGCGAGCGAGAGTCCGGACGACGCCGCGGCGCAGCTCGCGCAGGAGCAAGCCGCGGTCGCAGCGATCGAGTCGGAGCTCCCCGCCGTGTTCACGGGCAAAGCGCAGGTCTTTGGCGACAACATTGACACGGACGCGGTGATCCCAGCGCAGTTCATGGGGCTGAACAAGTCGTCGCCGCTCTGGCCGAAAGAGTGCGAGACGGAGCTCGACGTGCTCGCGAGCAAGTCGTTTGCGTACGTCAAGCCCGAGTTCCCCGCCAAAGTGCGCAGTGGCTTCAACATCATCGTCGCCGGCGCGGCGTTCGGGAGCGGGTCGTCGCGCGAAGAGGCGGCGATTTGCCTCAAAGCCGTCGGCGTCCAAGCTGTGATCGCCAAGTCGTTTGCCTACATCTACGCGCGCAATCAGCCGAACAACGCGCTCTTGGGGATCGTCGTGACGGACGAGAAGTTCCACGCACTGGCGCACGAAGGCGCAGACGTGACGGTCGACGTCCGGAACCGCACCGTCAGCGTCGCGGGCCACACCGTGCCGTTCTCGCTCACGCAGGTCGAAGAGAACTTCCTCAACGGCGGCGGCCTCAAGTCGCTCTTCAAGAAGTACAAGGCCGACCTCTTCCGCGCTGCGATGCGCGGGAAGGCGCCGACGCCGATCGCGTCCAGTGGCGTCGGCTGCGGCTCAGACAGTAGCAGTGGCTGTGGCAGCAGCGAGGGCCCAGGCGCCGACGTGTCGTGGTAGATCGTAGAGAGCAAGAGACGTAGCAAACGTACATAGTCAACGCAAGTCCTTTCATCGTCCGCAGCATCGCCAAGCGACTCTCTCGTGCGCCAAGCGCCGCGATCTTTCGCGTCCTTGCTGCCTTCGGAGCTCGCTCGCTCTCGATTCGCTTGGCTCGCTCTCTCTCGTCAGCGAGAGCGTGGCGACGCTCCTAGTACGAAGCTAGCGCGACAGCGGATGTTCCAGGACGTGGTCCTCGGGAGCGTCGGCTTCAAGAGTCGATGCACCAAGAAGACGGCGACGGCGGCGTCGTCGACCGATGCGATCGCAGTCGCGGAGAGCAGCACGGAGCCGCGCTATGGCTTCGCGGACTGCGCGACGCAGACGGAGCCGAAAGCGACGGTGGCGACGAGCGCCAAGAGCAGAGACGCCACGGGCGACGCGAGCGAGAGCGACGCGCGCGCACTCGAGGTCATTCGTCGCGTGGGGCCGACGATGCTGCGCGAAATGAGCGCGAGCGCGTCGACGAGTGCGTTCTTTCGAGGTGCGACCGCCGCAAAGTGGCAGCGCGAGCGAGTGACGCTGGCCCAGACTGTCGCTGATGTGCCGTGAGTGTGGCGCGTGTGTGCTGCTGACGCTGCAGGCTTTGAGAAGCACCTCGAAGAGTCTGCCGAGAAGACGGTGGCAAAGCTCTTCGTGCTCAAGTTCGACTACGACGCGTTCTTCCAAGCGCCTCAGACGCAAGGTAGACTCACAAGCTCGGTCGCGTGCCTTCGACGCTGGTGTGGCGCCGTTTGGACTCACCTTCGACGTCACTGTGCGCGTCTGAGGCGGCGCAGCAAACAGCAGCAGTGCTGACAAGAGCAAGAAGCCGCCGTCGCTGCCAACGGCGTCGCTCAAGCTCTCGTGCACTGGCGTGTCGTGGAACGCCACAGGCTCGTCGATCGCAGTCGCGTACGGCCGCTTCGACCACTCGGGCTGGTGCGACTACCGCTCCGCGCTCTGTCTCTGGAGCGTCTTCCAGTCCGACTTCAATCCGCTCAAGCCAACGCTCGTGCTCGAGGCCTCGGTGAGGGCTCTGCAGGGTAGAGAGGCCATGGCCTGACTGACTGAGCGACTGATGAGCGTGTCTTGTGTGCCTCAGAGCGGACTCATGTGCGTTGCGTACCACCCCAAGAACCCGTCGCTCGTCGCTGCCGGCTCGTTCAATGGCGAAGTCTTCGTCTGGGACACGGAGCCAGACGAGTACAAGTTCTACTCGTCTGGCATCGGCGACTACTTTCACCGCGAGCCAGTCACGAAGGTCGCGTGGGTCTACGACGTCCAAGCTGCCGAGTACAACGTACGTCTCGCAGTGTCGTCACGCCGCTAGCACTGCCACACTTGCGTCTCACGCACATGCTCTGCAGGTCGCGAGCGTGAGTGGCGACGGCAAAGTGCTCTTCTGGCGCCTGAAAGACAAGCTCGCGTACCCGGTCGAAGGCTACGTGATGCACTTGCCAGCGAGTGCTCGAGGCAACAGCAGCAGCAACTCCACCGGTAGCAGTAGCACGGCCAAGACGCAGCAGCGAGGGGCAGAGAGTAGCAAAGGCCACGTCATCGGCGGCAAGTCGCTCGGGTTTTGCGTCACGGACAAGACGAGTCGGTCGTTCGTGGTCGGATCCGAGGGCGGCGCCGTCACGCGGTGCTTCACGAAAGGCACGACGCGCGCGTCAGACTTCAAAGGCGAGAAGAAGTGGACGGCGACAGCTGCGCGACTGGTTGGGAAGCTCCCTACGCAGCGCATCCCAGCGATCCGGCGCCAAGTGGAGCTGCACGCGACTGCGAAGAAGTTGAAAGAGATCACCCTCGCGATGGTCTACGACGCCAAGATCGAGCCAACGGTGCTGTACCCGAGCGCGATGGACTTTAGCTTCGAGCCGCACGGCGGACCGGTCTACGACGTGAGCTTCTCGCCATTTCGCAAGAGCCTCTTCCTCACGTGCGCGTCCGACGGCACGGCGCGCATCTCGTCCTACTTGCAGAGAGAACCCGTTGCGTCGCTCGAGGTCACGCCGTCATCGGCCTATTTGTACGCGGTTGCGTGGTCCAAGACCCGCCCAATGGTCTTTGCAGTCGCAGCCGAGGACGGACACGTGTACGTCTACGACCTCAAAGCCGATCGCGTGGCCCCAGTGCTCGTCCTCAGCGGCAAAGACAGCGCCACGCCAGCAGCAGGAGGAGCAAGCGGATCTGCAGCAGCGAAAGCACCGAGTTCGCCCATGTTCAGTCTCGACTTTAACCCGCGGCAGCGCAACTTCGTCGCAGCAGGCGACGCCAGCGGCGCCGTGCACATCTGGAAGCTCCCGTGGCACTTGGCAAACTTCCAAGCAGGCGAAGCTGCGCTCTTGGACGCGCTCGAAGCCGCGACCGACAAGTGACAGACAGCGATCGCCAGTAGCGTCAGACTAAGACAAAAATGCAACACTGGGGGCATCCTCGGGCAGGTCCCATCATCGCTCTCGCTGCGGTTCTGTCGCTCACTCGCTGTGCCTCACTTGCCGCCGAGGTCCCGCGCCGTGCGGTGCGCGTGCAGCGTCCACTCCATCTTGGTCTGCGTCACGGGCATGACGCGGCGCATCTCTTTGAACGTCTCTTGCGACATGTTGATGTACATGTCCTCGAGGTTCGTCTGCAGCGCGTCCTCGGCGTCTTTGATCACGCGCAAGAGCGCGTCGCCGAGCTCGTTCGGCGCACTGAAGCGCACGCTTTCGTCCTCGACGCGCGACTCGCTCTGCAACTGGAGGTTCCCGTTCTCAAAGTAGTGCACGTGCAGCGCGATGGCCCCCGTCACGCGCACGGGGTTCGTCGTCAAGTCGAGCTCCCAGCGCGACTGCCAGCGCCCGCTCCTGCACGCGCAATGCCACCACCCACGTCGGTCAGTCGGTCCACACTGTTGACACCGACTGTACGTGCGCGAGATGGCACAGCCTCGTACCAAAAGTTGCGCAAGTTGATCCGCTCTGTGCACAGCTGCACAACGAGGCGCGTGCCGTGGACGTACACGCCAGCAGTGCCCCTGCATGGCGCCAGATGCAAAACGCGTCAGTCCCTCCATGCGCGCATGCGCTGCGGCGGAGAGCGAGCGAGCGGACCGAACGTACTGGTGCATGTACTCAAACTGGAGGTACGACTGCAGCGCTTTCTGGACAATCACTCTTTGCTCAGGAGCAAGCGAGCGAGCGAGCGAGAGAGTCAGTTTGTCGTACGCGATCGATCGAACAATAGCAAGCAAGCGACACAGCTGCGAAGGACGCACCGCTCGCTCTCAAACTGCGACGTGAGCGCCGCTGGCAAGTCCGCGACGTCGTCCGGAACGAGTTGCTGCAGCGCACATGGCTGCTGTGAGCATCACTCTTGCGCGCACATGCCACGACGCAGTGCGATCGATCGACTGGACGCACCTGTTTGACGTGGTCAAAGCCAAACACGCGCTTGCCGATTGGGTCGACGTAGTGCGTCGCGTCCACTTGCGCGTCTTCGCAGATCAAGATCTGCGCGGCCAATGCGGTGAGGCGCTGCACACGCGAACAGCTGCAGCAGTGCGCTCGCGCCATGCACGCACCTGGTAGTCTGCGTCGGGCACGGCCACTGGCAGCACGGTCTTGAGGTTGTACGCGTGGAGCGCGCCACGCAGCGCTGCGTCTGTGAGCACGCGCGCTGGCACGAGCTTCGCGACGTCGCGCAGCACTTCGTGGACCTGTCCCGGGGGACTCGAGAGCAAGAAGTGCTGCGCAATGCGGAGCTTCTCGTCGTCCGGCGCGTCTTCGTAGCCCCACTCGTCCGCCATCGTCGCTCGCTTGCTCGCTCGCTTGCTTTGTGTCTGTGGGAATCTGTTGCTGATCGTGGCTCGGAAGATCAGGTCGGTCTGCGGTGTATCATTTTTGTAAATATTTGTATATAGGGCGGCATTCCAGGGTATTTTGGCTATAGATTGTAGTGTGGTCCACTCAGCGCTCACTAATTGGCACCGCGCATACACACCACGATAATGGAGATCCCGAGTGTGCGTGTGCTCGTCGTCGGCGACTCGGGCGTGGGCAAGACTGCGCTCCTGCGCGCTGCGTGTCGAGACCCAAGCGACGCTCGCGATGTCGGCGCGCCGCAATGGACCACTGGCTGCGACGTCCACGTCCTGGTGCGTTCGGTGTGATTGCATCTCGTGGGTGGATGCCCCACATGGACAGAGCTGCAGCTCACTCGCGGTGTCCATGTGCATGCGAGCAGCTCCACCAGTACCGAGAAGGCTACAACGCAGAGAAAGAGGTGTTCATCGAGTTCGTTGACGTCGGCGGCCACCCCAAGTACGAGATCAGCCGCGCTGTGTTCTACCACGATATCCAAGGTCTGCAGTAGTCACGCGACCTTACGGCACAGCCGATTGCATCACGACTGACTCACAGGCGGGGCATGTGCTGCTGCTCCACAGGCGTGATCTTTGTCCACGACCTCAGCAATGCGCGGTCGTACGACCACCTCAGGACTTGGAGCAGGTGCGTCGCGAGAGCCTCTAGTAGTGACCAGCAAGTAGCTCTCTGTGTGCGCAAGAGCAAAGGACTGAGGCGACGCGCTGGCTGTGGTAGTGAGCTCGCGCAGTGTCAGCGGAGCAAAGGCTGCGTGCTGTCGCAATCATTTGCGCCAGCGCGACCTGGCGAGTACGCACCGGTACGCTCGTGTCCACCCTGCCGAGTGTCTTGGTGCCTCGCGTGAGCCGCGCTCTGACCTTCTCGCTCTCGCATGAGGTAGCTCACGGCGCTGCCAAAGCTCGTGATCGGGAACAAGCGCGATCGGGTGAAGCCAACCGTGAAGCGACCGAACGTCCTGCCGGAGCTGCGTCAGATCGAGTCGACCGAGTCGGTACGCCTCTGCATCGAGCGCCTTGACACGCGCGGTCCTCCATGGAGGGCTCACACTCGGACTGTGCCTCGCCCTCTGCTCGCGCCGCATCCCACAGAGCGCCGAGCCATTTGCACTCGACCCGACAGTCTTTCACAACTTTCTCGACCGCGTCGTCGCATTCGCCAACACAACCGCGTCGACGACGGCCGCGAGCGACTACAACAGCACTGGCTTCGCGAGTCCGTTCGCAGACGGACTGCGGCACGTGAAGACCAAGTCGAGCAGCAGCAGCTTCTTTGCGACGCCGCTGTCGTCCGGCAGCACCTCGGCGCGCGACTTGTGGCGATAAGCGGGACGTCCTTGCTACTGGACCAGGATGGTGCACCACCCCATTGGACCAGCACGACCACGACGCAACGCAAATATCTTATAGTGCGAAACCCGAGGGAGCCACCGTCCGCACTCATCCATCCACTCTTCAGCTCACGGACGCGCGCGCGCTCGTCATCCACACGCAGCTAGAACTCGACCGAGACGCGGCTGTCGTCCGACTTGATGCGGTTCCGGCCGCCCGTCGTCGTGGCCTTCGCGTCCTTGTACCCGCCGCCGTACGTGTCCATTGCGTCGTCGAACTGACCGGATGTGAACGGCTGCGACGCCACAGCGCTGCTGAACTCGCTGCTGCTGCTGTAGTCATTGCTGCTGCTGCCCGTGCTGCGCGCAGTCTTGAACACTGGCGCAGGCGCGTCGTGCAGGTGCCCTGACGCCGACGATGGCGAGCCGGACGACTCGGACTGCTCCGACAGCACGGTGCCCATGAGCACGAGCGAGCGCCGCCCAGCGCCGATCGGTGGGAGCTCGCCGTCCTGCGTGTCGACGCTGATGCGCGTGTGGTTCTCGTGGACGCTACCTTCACGCAGCGCGTCGATGCGGTCGCGCAGCGTCACGCCGCCGATCTTCGAGGCGCTCAAGCCCGTGTCTCTTCCGGATGGAGACGTCACGGCGACAAACGGGACGTCGTCGCTCGCGCCGTGGAGACTCCGGTTCGCGTCTTCCGAGTGCATGCTGCTGCTGAACGACGTCTCGACAACGTACGGCGCGTCTGGTGTCGCCTTTTGGTGCCACGGCTTGGGCTTGGTGTACGCCTTGCGCGCGTAGTTGTTCTGCGCTGGTGGCTGCGCCTGCGGTGGCTCTGGTGCAGCAGCAACAGCAGCAGCGTACTGAGGCTGGTGCTGGTAGTAGCTCTGTTGCTGTTGTTGCTGTTGTTGTTGCTGCTGCTGCTTGGATGGGACAGCAGCGTACTGGTGCTGCTGTTGCTGCTGCGGTTGACCATACTGTCGGTACTGTTGCTGAGGACGACCATACTGCTGCTGCTGCTGCTGTTGGGGATGGCCGTGCTGCTGCTGCTGCTGCTGATTGTAGTGACCGTATTGTTGCTGCTGTTGCTGCTGAGCGTACTGCTGCGGCGGCACTGGCGGCGGCACCGCGTAGCCTGCGTTCGCCATGACCTGCGGTCCAGTGTTCTTGCGCACGCCGCCTTGCGGTCCCATCTGCATGGGCACGCCAGCAGGCGAGCCGCCTTGCTGCTGCGAGTACTTGTAGTCGCGCTCTTGTGCTGGCACCGGCGCAGGGTACCGCGCTTGCTGCGCCTGCGCATAGCGCACCTGTGCGTCTTCGCGCTGCTGCTCTTCGCGCTGCCGCGCCTGGACAGCCGCGAGTGCTTCGGCGCGGCCCTTGCGCTTCGCGCGCTGCACGCAGACGCAGCAGCAGAGGAGGGTGAGGAAGAAGAAGAGCGCGACGCCGCCGATGCCGGTCCACCAGATCCAGTCGTCCCAGCCGAGCGCGCCTTTGAACACGTCCTGCCCGGCCATCGCGCCTCGCTCGCTCGCTCGCTGTCAAGTGGAGCGTTGCGTGCCGCGGTCGCTTGGAGAAATGCGGATAGGCGAGAGCTGTGGACCGGCAGCGCTGCTCGTCTTCGAGAGGGTCCCGTCGCACCCATCCCTGCGCTAAATCGTTGCTGAGCGGGGCAGAAAACGCGTCGACTGTCGATAAAGACGCGGATACCCACTGCGTAGCTTGATTGCAGCGCCGCATAGGACACTATTCTCGCTACAAACCTATTGTGCTGACCTGCATGATGCGATACCGCATGGATGACAATCAAACGACCACCAACGCGAAATCCGACCATTAAGCCATTCATTTCGGACCTTGGTTCTGAATTCTCGCACCAAATTTCATTCGTTTTCTGCCTCGCTGACTCTCTCTCCCAGCCTTAAAGTAGCAAAATGCAAAAGCGAACATAACAAACTACGCGCGGTCTGCTTTTCAAGGCGCTTTTCAAGGCGCTAGACACGAAGCATGTAGCAATTGCGCATTGCCTCGCTCGGAGGTGGGCAAGCACATACTCGAGCACTCGAGTGCTTTTGGAAGCACGTGCCTCGATGTTGAAAAGACAACCTCAAGGTTCTGCTTCGAAACAAATCGAACGCACTTCCCGCTTATTCGTATTTGGAGTGGTCCACATACATCAATTATGGGGCGGATCTATATTTCGACTGTGTAGGTCCGCCCCACAATCTGGATCGCAAGCGTATCCTTTCGCGCTCCTGCCGTCGGATCTTGTTGTTTGTATGCGAGAAGATCGAACCCTTTCGTGGCGCTTCATGGAAGCGCTGGAGCAACAGCGACCAAGAAGAAGCAGCAGCAGCTCGGCTGCCACTCGCACTTGCGCCAGGTCGTTGCGCCACGACCTGCTAGCTCCAGTCCATTTGCGCGCGCAGCATGGACGCCATCGAGGCTGCACACTACGGCATCATGCACACACAGCAGCAGCGCAGCACCAGCAGCAGCAGCAGCAGCGCCTGCGCCGATGACTCGGTCCTGCAGTTCCTGCTCGGCGCTGCGCCACTGAGCAGCAAAGCAACGGGTACACACGGCAACGCACGAGCGCTGTCTGCATTGGCTGCCGACTCCTCGATGAAGCCGCTCGCAGTGCCGACGGATGCAGACGACGGCGACGAGAGCGACTTGCGCGACACGCCGCTGCTCGAGTACGCATCGGACGTTGAGAGCGACGACGACTACATCACCAGCAGCAGCTCGCTCGACGACGTCATGCGCGACAAGAGCACCCATGACGGACGAGGCAGTGCGTCGTCGGCAGTCGACTGCGAGACTTGTGAGCGAGTCGATCCAGTAGCAGCCGACGCCATCAACACCAGTCATACTGCGACTGCGACTGGGGCACCGACCGATGGCGCTGCTAAGAAAGCTGCAGGTCATGACGACGTCCGCTCTGAGACGTCGTCGAACTGCACCGACAGCGATGGGTCCCTGAGTGATAGCGAGTCGCACACTGGCAGCCACGACGTACTCGACGAAGTCGAGCTCGAACCAACTGAAGCGCTCGAGCAATCGACCAGTCGCCCACACACGCAGCACACCAGTGCGTCGTCGTACACTGACGCTCGGCGCTGCGAGCAGCAACAGCACAGCCGCCCAGGCGAGTCACTTGGCGCCACAAGGACGCAGTCTCCTTCCAAGCGCACGCAAGCGGATGGCGACGCGCCTCGCAAGCTCAAGAGGCAGTCAGCGACTCAGTCGCCTCGCACTGCGACGCTCCAGGCGACTGCAGCAGAGTGTGCGTTCGTCGGTGTCGTCGCGCTCGCGATGCTGCTCTACGTCGCAGCGACTGCTCTTGCGTTCTTCTGTCCGCACGTCGTCCCACTTCCGCCACTCGCGTCGCTGCAGTCGCCAGTCGACCTCTCGAACGTCTCGATCGCGATCGCGCGTCCGCTGAACGGCTCGCTCGTGCAGCTCCCGCTCGTCGTTGACTGGACGCTGAGCGGGTACCCAGCGTCAGCGCTCGAGACATTTGGTCCAGAGGTGTTCCAGTACCGCATCTCCGTTGACAGGCAGCTCGTGGTGTCAGAGCTGGGGTTCCTCACTGATACCACTGATGCCACGGAGACCGAGATTGGTACCAGCGCTGATACCAATGTTGATCCCCACAACCTCGTCCGGACGCGCGTGTAGCACACGCTTGCGCACCAGCACTTCCCGCGATTCGCGACGTACGAAGTCCAAGTCGACGTGCTACTGCCCGTGCCTGGCGCAGACGGCGCAGTGCACCGGATCACAGACCGCGTGCTCGTGACTCACGCGCTCGATCTGGCGTGGAAGTTTGCGCTCGTTGCACCGACGAGCGGCGCAGTGTTTGCGCTGCACGCACCAGTTGTCGTGCGGTACATCGCAACAGCGAACGTCAAGCGCCTCGGTGTTGTGCTCAACGGCCGCGTCGTCGCTGCGAAGCAGCACATTCGCGACGGGACGTTGCTGCTGCGTGGCTTGAGTCGTGGGACCCACACGCTCAGACTCGTGGGGCTGGACGCAGGCGGCAAGCGCGTCCCGAGCACCGGAGCCGACATGGCGACAATAGAGGTCGTCTAAGGCACTGGCGTCGTCGCGTCGGTGGCTCAAGCGAACCGAACCAGCCAAGAGCGAGAAAGAGAGGCAAAGATGCTACCTCGAGTTCGCGGCGTTCAGTAGACTGTTTCGAGTCAGTCAGATGCACTAGAGCGCTCTACAGTCTGATCGAGTTCTCACTGAGGCTCGGTGCTACAGTCGATAGCGCTGCTGCTGTCGCAGGTCGACTTCGAGGTGTGCGGCTGCGAACACCTTGGTCTTCTCGCTCGCATTGGTCGCACGCACTGTCGATGTGGGGGTGGCTTTCGCGCGAGGACGCTCCTGCATGTGGGTGGGTGTCGGCAGCTCGTGAGTGTGCACGAGGGACGGAAGCGCTGCGAGGTGAAGCGAGACTAGACGTACCGAGAAGAGCGAGGCAAGTGTATCGGGCTCCCACTGCACGGCTCGCTTGAGCGGTGGTGCGAAGAACTCGGCTGTTGCGACCAGCGCAGCGCAGATCGCGCGGCGGCTCGATGCGCGCTTAGGTGCTGCTGTGCATGGCGTGCTGCTCGACATCTTCTTGCTTCTACGTGCTTGCTTGTAGAGCTGCGTGCTGGTAGCGAGTGCGGTTGACGAAGCAAATGACGGACTGGTGCTGCTGCTTGGAGTGCTCACGCGCTGGGACTTGGTTTCGTTCGCGACACTTGTTCGCTCTCACCCACGAGTGCACCTACGCACATCGTGGAGCGCATCACATGGCTTCATCGTTTGTCGTCGTGCCACAGAGAATCAACCGCTCAAGGTGCGGATTCGATCACCACCAAGTGATCTCAACAGCTTCGCTACCGCCGCAGCCGCGCGCGCGTCGGCGCGCTTTCACTCTGTAGCTGCTCGACTGGAGTTGATTCACACAGTGCCAAGGCAGTCGTGAGCACGCTTGGCGCTGTGGGCGACAGTGCTCGCTTCGCTACCGTCCACAGTGCCAGCACCGTTCGCATGAGCCTGTCGCCGTGGCTCGAGCGCAGCGTCGACTGCCTGCAGACGCACTTGGTCAACTTCAGACACGCGAGTGCAGTTGGCGTAATCGCTCGACTGTTCACTCGCTAGTCGAGCGCTCACGAGAGCTGCGCGTGACACCAGCGAGTCGGAGCTTCGCTTAGCGATACGTCCGCTACGCGATGCACGCGAGGCACGCGAGTAGACCGAACCACCGAGCGTTCGTCCACTACTTGCTCAAGCACACACCTTTTCGTGCGCACAAGCTCCTATCACCCCCGCAGCCTTGACACGAGTGCGAGGTGCGCTGTCTGCTTTGTCGCTGCTGTCACGCAAGCAAGTCCGAGTCGGTAGACCATCAAACACCCCTGTGGTGAACAGGCACCTTGCTTCTCTCTTGAGCACGCGAGAAGCGCTGGTCATAGCGTCCGTGCAGACGTGCGTGCGCACATACGTCAGTCTCGCTCGTCATCTCTTTGCTCCAAACGGCGCATCTTGCAAGCGCGTGACGCCAATGTGGCTGCATTGACAGACTGCGAGCACGTGCTTGCTCGCTTGGTCTGTCTCTTCGTGCAGATCGCTCGCTCGGTCGGAGTAGCGCTCTTGTGCAGCACTCGCACTGTCATTCGTAAAAGCACCAGTGACAGCACAAGTCACCCGCCCATCGCTCCAGTGCGCCAGCTCCGACAGCTTGGTCAGAACCACCGACCACGATGCAGCCTCTCGCTCTCAAGCTTCTCGACCTCAGTACAAACGCTCTCGGCGACTTCATCGACGTACTCGTGACGCTCGCCGAGTTCCTCCTCCCGCAGCTCAAGCACTATCTCGAGTGGCACGTCGACAGCTTCGATGCAATGATCCCAGTACGTACGAATGCAAGCAGCTTGTGCCCCGAGCTGCGTGTGTTTGTGATAGTACAGCACTGATCAGTACGGACCACTCTACTCGTGTGTGCGTTCGCCAGGAATGGTGTCCTCCAGCGACTACCACTGCGCTCTCGATCGCACCCGAGTGCACCAGCATGCATCCATGCAGCAAGACGCTCGACGCACCATTCGCCACCGCATCGACGTTCGGCACGAGCGACCCGGACACACAGTCAGCGCCAGCAGCGTAGACAGCCAAAGTATCAAGTCGTACACAGACATGTCTGACGCCTCGCCTTCGATCACTTGATGTGTTGGCTGGACCGCCATGACAACTCCCATCCCTCTCTCTGCCACTCACTTGAAAGCCACCAGTACTACCAGGCTGCAACAAGTCCGAGCGCTCTCGCTGCAGCGAGTTGCGTCCTGTTCCTATCAAGCAAACGACTGGCAGCGTAGCCACTTGGGTCCTGATTGACGTCTCACCAACCGCGCATTCTCAACACTGCGACTTGCACTGAGCACGCAGCCTCGA
>JAASFT010000251.1:0-26827 GCA_023333885.1 Globisporangium parvum
AGCTGCTGGTGGTGATGGTACTCCTGCTGCTGCTGCTGTTGCTGATGGTGATGCTGCGTCTGCGTTGCGTACTGCTGCTGCTGCTGCATCTGCTGCTGGTACTGCGAGTGGTGGAGCTGCTGCTGCTGCTGTTGGTGGATACTCGAGAACCGCGCGACGTTCGCAGCCATGTCCAGCGCCTCCTGCCGCGCCTGCTGCGCTTCTTGCAGCGCTCGTGCTGCGGCGGCCGCTGCTGCTGCTGCTCGGGCCGCCTCCTCCTCTGCACGGCGCGCAAGGCGGTCTTTCTCCATCGCAGCGCGCCGCAGGAGCTCAGCTTCCTCTTCGTATCGCATGTGGTGCTGGTACGTCCACGCCATCTCCTGCGGCTGCTGACGCTGAGGCGATGGAGCAGGGACACTTGGTCCGCGATTGCTCGTGCCCGCGGCAGTGGCAGTCAGCACTGAACCCGTCGACGCCGCACTCACTGCCTCCGACACTGTCGCTTGGCGCATATCGGAGCTGCTCATCGGCTGCGTCAGCGCGTGCACGAAGTCTCGGTCCATGGGCTCGGACGCTGTCGGGACCGAGCGACTGGAGCTGCTCATCGACTTGACGTCGTCGTTTGAGTGGCTGCTGTTGAGCACTGCGCCAATCGATACTCGCGATGACGATGCACCGTCGCGCTCTTGTGGAGACGCGCCTGGGACGCTGTAGAAGCGACTCTGCGGCATTTGCTGTGACTGTGACTGTGACTGGGACTGTGACTGCTGCTGCGGCTGCTGCATCAAGGGCGAGTGGTGGCTCGGACTCCTGTGCTCGGGCGACGCGACGTTCAAGAGGTTCGCCATCAAGCCCATGCGACTCGCGGTCGTCGGTCCACGGCGCGCAAACAAGTGCGCCGATGGGCTCTGCGCCGTCGGAGACTGGCTCGCAGTGTTCGTCGGCACTGGCGGCGGCAAGCCAGACGGGCGATGCGGTGCGCTACCACGTGGCGAGTTGCTGTGCTGCTGCTGAGGCTGAGGCTGCATCGCCATCGGGTTCATTGTCGATCCGACGGGCACAGCGCCTCGCGGCGTCACGGTCCGCGGCGACTCCGAGTCGTTCAGGATCGACGAGAACGACATGCGACTCGACGGTGGGATCCGCACCGTTTGCTTGGGTGGCGACGGCGCGCGCACCTCGGGCTTCGTGCTCTCGACGCGGTACTCGGTCGTCGGCTGCGCGGTCTGCACTCGAGCACCACTGCTCTCGCTCTTCATCGCTTCGCTACTAGAGCTTGCTACCACCATTGGCTCGCTCGTGGGCAGTCCCGACGCGCTCCGACTCGCCACCCCAGGACTGAGCTGGTACAGCGGCGGATGGCTCGGGCCGTCGCGTCGACTCGCATCTGGAGCTGCGAGCGTCTGGCGCGGACTGCTCTTGACATTCAGCTGCGTCGCGTTCAAGATGCTGCTGCTGCTGTTCGCACTGCCACCGCTGCTCATCATCGCGAGGTTCAGCATCGCGCGAGACGACAGATCGCGCTGCGAGAGCAAGCCTGCGAGGCTGCTTGCGTCCGCACGACTGACGCCACTCTCTGCGCCAGACGAGTGGTCCATCAGTCCATACGCGCGACCAGGTCCGCCCGAGAGGTTCAGCTGTCCGACACCTGACGCAGTTGCCACTGCGTGCGGATGCGTGTGCACTTGGCTCAGCGGATGGTACAGACTCGGGTGCGGCATCTCGCCATACGCGCTCCGAGCTTGCTGCTGCAGTTGCTGGAGCTGCATCGCGTGCGCTTGCGCTGGTGTGAGTCCTTGCACATGGCCATGTGCCGCTGCTGCTTGCGCTTGATGGAGCGAGTGTTGCATCGCCGCCATGTGCTGCTGCTGCTGCTGTGCGGCGTGGTGGTGCGCTTGCACCTGCGCCTGCAGCGCAGCTTCGTGTGCACCAGGGTGGCGCGCGTACTGGAGCAGGCGCGAGTCGCCCGAGGTCTTCATCTGTCCATCGTGGTACGGACTGCCGCTTGCCTCACTGCCGACGCTCGACGCGTTCTGCTGCTGCAAGTGCATCATCTGCAGGTGGTGCTGCATGTTCAGGAGCTTGAAGTAGCGCTCCGAGGAGCTTGTGGCGCTGCCCATGTCGTCGCGTCCTTGCTGGAGGTGCTGCTGCTGCTGCTGCATCATCGCAAGCGACGGAGTCGACAGGTCGACCGCAGACACGAGGTTCTGCATGCTCACGGGCACAGTGAGCGAGCCGTGGAGCAATGCGGCGTTCTCGCGCGCCATTGCGCTGCTCGAGAGCGAGCCAGGGAGAAGCGTGAGCGGCGCAGGCTCGAGTTCGTGCGACGGCGACGCAGCACCGCCCGTCGAGTACTCAATGCGGCGCTTGAGGATCTCTTGGAGCCCGAGGCGGTTCTTGTAGTTCTGGTAGTAGTTCTTGATCTGCGCCGCGGTCTTCGTTGGGATGCGATCTGTCAGTGTCGCCCAGTCCTTGCCGTACATCTGATACACACGAGCAACAGCACACACAGCCAGACACCGCGAATCAGCTCTCGTTTGCAATGTCAGCGCAGCCGCAAGCACACTCGACTACAAACGGCGAGTGCCCCAGCGTTATGGCGCACCGAGAAGAACTTGAGGAAGTCGGCTTTCTCCATCTCGGTCCACTTCTGCACGACACGCTTCGCGGGAGCACCCGCGCCGCTGGTGATGAGGCCGCTACCACTGAGAGCCGCAGTCCCAGAGACAGCGCTCATGTCTGCCTCGGAGACCATGCTCGGTGGTGCGACGACCCCAGCGCTCGGGTGAAAAGGCGCGAACGCACTTTCGCTGTCCGCCACGACAGGCAGAGGCTCCAACTCGACAGGAAGCGCTGGCAGAGATGGCGCAGACGACGCGACCTTGGGCGACGAGACACCACTCGCGGCGCTCTGCACGGCACTGTTTCGTCGCGAGCTTGGCGTCGCGCCGCCGCTCTTGCTGCTCTTCTTGCTGCTCGGAGCGGCGCTCTTCTCGTCTGCGCCAACGTGTGGCGAGTTGCGGTTTGCTGCTGCCACCGACGGCGTTGGCGGCACCGACGGCTTCTTCCGACTCGACGACGCTGCTGGAGCGCTTCCCGTAGCGCTCGGTCCACTGCCACTCCCACCAGCAGCAGGAGTTGCAGTGGTGGCTGGCACAGCTGCGAGCTGTGCTGTTGCGAGGTCCTGCATCTTCTTGAGCTTGCGCTGCTGCTTTAGCTCTTTCTTCGTCAGCTGCGATGCGCCACTCGCGCCGCTCTTGGATCCAGAGCTGCTGCTGCCAGTGCCTGCGCTGCCAGCAGCCTGGCTCTTCGCTTTCGATGATCCGTCCTGTGCTCGCTCGGCCGCACTCGCTCGACTGTTTGCGCCAAGCGACGCCTTCTCTGCTGCTGCGCTGGCAGTGGCCGAATCGGCTTTCTCGACTGCCTTTGTCTCGACTGGTCGGCGATACCGCTTCAAGCGCTCGGCCACTGAAAGCGTCGAGACCTCGTAGCCCGTACTGAATGCGTTGTCGCTCAGGAACTCGGCAAAGTTCACCAGGAACGGCTGCTGCTGTCCGGTGACGAACTCGGCCAGCTTCTGCGAGTACAAGTCGAGCGTCTCGCGCTCCGACTCGCCCGCTTCAGCCGACTGCCTCTTGCTATCACTGCTGTCTGCGTTTGCACTAGTCATCGCCAACGCACCAGCATCGCCTGCAGCGACCAAGCTCGCGCCTGTGACACCACCACTGCAGCTGCGAGCTCCAGTCTCCTCTTTCTTGGTGCAGTTCGCGAGCAGGAGCTGCGCGCCAGCCGAGTTGATGATGTTCTCTGACGCCTGGTGCGACCGGAAGTTCGACGGGTGCAGCAGCAGCCGTGCGACGTGCTCTGGGAACGTCACGCCGAGACAGATCGCAGCGCACGCCGAGAGGTTCCAGCAGCTCCACGTGTTCTTCGAGCCTGTGCCGCGGCGCCGGAGCTGCTGCTCACGCAGACACGCCTTGTAATCCACGACCTTCTTCGTGCGGTAGTAGAACGCGATGACGTCGCCCGTGGTCTTGTTACTCAGGAACGACGCGATGCGCGCAAAGTTTTTTGGGTACTGCAGGAACTTGTCGACGTAGATGCACTTCTCCAGGTCGTTCCACGGGTTCACGAGCATCTCCGCGCGCTCGCGCTGCTTCCAGTCACTCGCGATGCCGTTCGTCAAGCACCCTTGGCCCTTGCCATCGCGCACAAAGTACCGCGCACGGCGTGCCTCGGGCGTCACGATCATGTCGGGCACGAGCGTCGTGAGCGCGTTCTTCAGCCGCTTCTTCCGGATCTCTTGGTCGATCAGCGCCTGCGCCTTCGCTTGCTCGAGCTTCTCCAGGTCTGTGCGCGACTGCAGGTCTGCGCTCGAGTTGTTCGTCAAGCGCGACGATGAACGGATGACCGTGTTGCCGCCAGCACCGGACGCTCCAGCTCCGAGACCGTCTGCGCTCCCAGCGCCGCTTCCAAGAATCTGAGACCCAGTCGAGCTGTACGGACCGGTTGCCGAGCCAGCGAGTGCACCGTTGGCGTCACCAGATACAGCTGCGCTCTTTTGCTTGGCTTTGAGCTTCAGCTGCTGCTTCGTCCGGAGCTTCTCCTGCCGCTTGCGGTCTTTCTCGAGCTTCTTCACACGCAGCTTCCACGACTTCTTCAAGTCCACGTACTCGCGCGCGAGCTTCTTCAGGTGCTCGTGTCGCAGACGATTGCGACTGCGCACCTGGTGCCGGATGCTATCACGCAACGCCAAGCCGCGATCGACGTTCGCTTGGTAGAACGGGTAGTCCGACGGCTCGTGGTAGATCCTCGTGACGACGTGGCCGTTCACCAACCGCTTTGGCACGAGCTCGTTCGCGCCGCTCGCTTTGCGCGCGTTCTCGTGGAACACAGTCGCGACCAGTTGGATGAACGCCGGATCGACTGCGATCTTCGCCGGTGCAGGGCATGTGGCAGCAGCAGCAGGAGCAGGAGCAGGTGCGTTGTCGTTCGCAGCGACAGCATCAGTCGAGACATCGTCGCTGCCCGTGTCGCCTCTGGACGCTGGCTCCACTGCAACAGTCTCCATGCTTGCGTCCTCTGCGCCGTCCGGTGCCACAGGAGCAGACGGAGCAGCAGCCGTCTCGGCGTCCAGGATGACCGATTGCAGGAGCTTGATGTGGCGCTTCATGCTCGAGATGTTCGAGTCGAGCACGTCGATCGACGACAGAATTGCCTCTTTCGATGGCGTCGCAGGCGCCGCGACTTCGTCTTTCACGGCCTCTATCTCTTCAACCATTGCGTCAGCTGGAGGCACTGGTGAGGCACTGCTGGTGTCTGGCTGAGACGGAGTTGGCGCCTCAACAGCGTTGTCGCCACTCGTGCTTGGGTTGTCGCTCGTATCCTCCATCTTGACGTCGTCCACAGGCGCCGTCGCGGTCTCTTCGGCACTCGCCATCGCTTCATCAACCTTCTCATTCGTCTCTTCGGCTTCAGTGCTTGTCTCCGCCACTGCTGGCGCATCGGCTGTACTCGAGACAACCGAACTCGTGGGACTCGCGACTTGCTGCATCAGCCCCTCGCCCCATCCAATGCGCGGACGCTTGGGCACTTGCGGCGGTGTCGGCGACGACGCAACGAGTCCTTGGCCCCAGCCCAATCGCGGTCGCTTTGGCTGCTTCGTCGGCGTCCCAAACCCAGAGTCAGTGTCGTCCAAAAGCGACGACGGCCGCACGACGCCGGTTGGGAGTGGGATCTCAGGCAGTGCTGGGAGCTCCTCGCGCGGACTCTCGGGCTCTCGCCGTCTCTCGCCATGCGCTGATGCCTGCGGCGACGATCGACCGAGTAGTGGAGTCTTGATGCTCTTCATCTTGTCGCTGTCGCTCGAACGAGACTCTGACTTCAGAGCCTCGCTGCTCTTCAGCTCGTCTCGTCGCATGCGTCTTCGCTGCTCGTCTCGGCTATCGTGACTCGTTTGCTGCCCGGGCGAACCGCTGGATGGGGTGGGCGACGCGAACCGCGAAGACGGAGCGCTCGGCCATGCCGCTCCTGACACGGACCGCGACTTGGACAGCACTGGCGGACTTTGCTCGCTGCGGTCGGACGAGAACGATCCGCGACGTTCGAGGCTGCCGCGGCTCCGCTGAGGCGAGTTGCGTTGGTGCTCCGACAGCAGTGCGCGCTGTCGCAGATCCCCGTCGCGCTTCTCGTAGTGCCCAGAGCTCGACGACGACGACGAGTGCGTTCGCTGGAGCACTCGGCCACCTGACTGATCGCCATGCACGAGCCCAAGGAACGAGCCAGTCGTTGAGAACGACGCGGCACGCGGTTTCGCATAGGATCGGTCTTGATGCAGTGCAGGCGACGCTGTGCGGTGTCCGCTGCGCTCCTCTACGACGCTCATCCGTCGACTGATTGCGCGCGCATCCGTGTCGCGTCCTGCGACCTTCGCATCGGCTTGGAGCGGCGGAGCTGCCTGTGGTGCTGCTGATGGCGACGAAACTGCAGACTGCGCTGTGGCTGCTTTTGCGCCGTCTCTGCTGCGCGCACTCGCTTCGACAAACCTCGATCCGTCCTCGGAAGTCACTTCACCACTCTCGAGCTCAGTCTCGATGGCAGGCATAGTGCTCTGCGATCCACCAGCGGAGTGCCGCTTGCTCAAGTCTGCTTCACGGCTCGTCGTCTCCACCACAGGCCCAGCACGCGCCTTTTCAAGTGGCGCCTTTGTCTCAACGGGCGGCTTGGTCTCAACCGCGGTCTTTGTCTCGACCGTCGCATCCGGTCGCTTCGCTTCCGTCGTCTTGACGCCCTCAGCTGTCGCCGACGGCACTGGAGCCTTTGATGCGGCGTCAGCCTTCTTGACGAGATCCAGTGCCGTCGAGGACGCTGGAGTCGTTGTCTCGACTCTCTCTGGCGACTTCTTGTCCAGTGCACACTGTGACGCAGGCGTCTCGACACAATCGCGTTCCTTGCTCTCTTGCACGCTCGCTTCGACAGCACCAGACCCGGTACAGGGCACGTTGAGGCTGTTGCCAGGTGCGGTCTTTGAACTGGGCATAGACTGCAGTGCGCCGCCCTTGCGCACAGTCTGATCCAAGGTGTTCTCGACTGTTGCCGCGGCGTCCTGGCTCTTGGTCGCATCTGGATCAGACGCAACTTCTTCGCCTTTGTCCGAATGCGTGCTGCTCTTCACTGGCGAGGGCAATGCATCGGACACGCCGACTGCTGAATCCGCACTGGTCGTATCAACCACAACGCACACGGCGGTTCTCTCGGCTGTAGATGGCGCGCTAGCTGCGTCTGCGTCACTGACGCTTTGTTCTGGGACGTACGAGACACGAGGTGTGCGCTTGTCCGCTTGAGGAGACGACGCACTGGCATCTGCTGTCGCTGACGAAAGTGCAGTGCTCTCAGATGGCTGCTGTTGCGAGGGCGAACGAGCCGGCGAATCCGCGCCTTCATCGCGCACGTCACCCATCTCCTCGTCCTCCGCTGGAGCAGCCACTGACGCGTCTGAGTCCTTGCTCTCCGCCATCACGACATCGTCCGCTGTTCTCAATGCCTGCTCAGCGTCTTCCTTCGAATCGACCGCATCGTCACCAGCCATTGCGACGTCTTCAGATGCCTCGTCTACGTGCTCATCGTCTGTGCGCGAGGCGTCTGTTGAAGTTGTCGGCGGCGGCGCTTCCTGCTCCTCCGACGCAACCGCGTCGCGCTCGCAAGGGGTCTGCACGTTGCTTCCACTGGAAACGTCGTCCATGACGACATCGTCGGTCGTCGTCAATGCTGCTCCATCGTCAATGATCGCAGTGCTTGGAGCCTCTGGAATGCTCGGCCTCGAAACTGATGGTAGTGCGGCGTCATCTTTGCCGCTCGTCGTCGCCACTGGCACGTCTGCAGTTACAAGTGGCGCTGCTGGAGACTCACGACTCGCGTCGTCAACACTGCCATTGTCATCTGCCGACGCGTCGTCGAGGGACTCGGCGTCTAGTTCACCGAGTTCGCGTTCTTCGTCGTCGCTGTACGCGTCGTCCGAGTCGGCGCTCCTGTCGTCTGGTGTCGCTGTAACTTCGCCGCTCTCCGCGGCCTTGGGCGAGCGCGCATCTTGCGATCCCTTGGGCGTCGACGCGCGACTCCCGCCGGCGCTACTCGTGGAGCTAAAGTGGAAGCTCGGTCGCGGCGGAAGCGTGCGCGCGCTGAGCAGCAAGTCGCGCTTGGCTTTCGTGTCGAGGTTTGCGGTGGCAGCCGCTGCAGCGTCTCGATCTGCTCCAACACGGCTTGCATCGCGCTCCTGCGCCTCGCTCTCTTCTCGCTTGCGATCGGTCGCGCTGTGGCCATTGCTGCGACGGGGGTCGTCAGAGTGTGGAGGCGCATCGTTCTGGCGAGACGCCGTCGAGTTGCTGCGACGGCGCGGGTCTGGACCGTACGTTGATGGACGACCGGCGCTCGGTCCATCGCGGAAGCCGCGGAAAGGACCACCTGCGTCGCCACTGGCTCGGTCGCGGCTCTCGGACCGGCGCGAGCCGTAGCGCGAGTCGCCTCCGTACCGCGAGTCTTTTGGGAACTCGCGAAAGCGAGCACCGCCGCGACCAAATACACTGTACCGACTGCCGCCACGACCGCCAGACCAGTTGCCCGGTCGGCCATTCCCGCCGTGGTCGCCATCGCGATCGCGACTCCGTCCGCGACTGTCGTAGTAGTCGCCACTGCCACCGCCGCCGCTACCGCTTGGCGCGTTGCGGTCGTAAAAAGCGCTCATGCCGCGGCCACCGCGACCGCCACTGCTGCGATCGGCGTACGGTCCGCCACTGATGCGACTGGTGCGGTCCCAGCCACTGTCGCGATGATCACGGTTCGAGTAGCCGCCGCCGCGACTCCCACGAGGCGACCACGAGCGCGAGCGTGATCGGGAGCGTGATCGGGACCGCGAGAGTGAGCGTGGCGAGCGCGACCGAGAGCGCGACCGAGAGCGCGATGGCGATCGGGACATCGAGCGACCGCGGCCGCGCGGGAAGCCGCGCTCGCGATGGTATCCACCGCCGCTGCCGTCAAAGTGGCCTCGCGACTGCGATCCATGGCGCAAGTAGCTGCTGCCGCGACCTGCGCTGTTGCCAAAGAACCGTCCGCCATGGCGTCCACCGCTGCCTCCGCGGCTGTTGCCTGTGTTCGTCACAAGCGACGCATGCACTGCGTGAGCTACAGCTACAGCTGAACGGCTATTGCGACTGCACGCACCTGCGCGTCGTCCAGGCGCATTGCCACTGTTGTTGTTGTTGCTGCTGTTGCTGGCAGTAGCGTCTGTGGGGCGTGTGCGGTTGGTGCCTCCGCCACTACTGCTGGCGTTTACCGCCGCGTTTCCCCCTGCTGCTGCGCGATCTGGTTGCGCGCTGCTACCGGCTGACTGCGTGGCTGGCGAGCTGTGCGCGGACGACGCAGTGCGCTGACTGGCGCTCTGCGAGAGTCCTGCTGGGATGTCTTTCTTGGCGCGGCTGGTGAGCTGAATGATGCGCGACTTGGGCGCTGTGGTTGGTGCTGTTCCTGGCGGTCGCTGCTGCTGCTGGCGCTTCGCGGCGGCGTCGTCGTCCGCCATTGCGGTGCGCGCGCAAGCCAGCTCTCTCACGTCGCCTGCGTGCAGCTTGCTGCTCTGCTTGCTCCGCCTGCGCGCCAGTCTCAATGGAAGAAGGGGTGTTGCGTCGTGTAATAGTGCTACGTGGACCACGTGCAATTTGCTGGGCGGACTTCCGTACTGTACGCGAAGTGGGGGAAAGTCGTTGTGGATTGATGGGCTATTTGTATGAACACGATCATCGGATTCGTGATCGGAATAGGCTCTGTGCTGTCTACCAGGATCGTTCGGTCAAGCGCCAGAGGATTCCCACTAGGGATCTTTCGACTGCGCGGTTGGCGCACACACAAAACGACCGCGAACATGGGGCTTCATCGCGTGCTCAACCCGGAGCTCGTGCTCTGCAGCAGCTGCCGCGGCCGCGACGAGAACGAGAGCCGCTGGCGCGCCTATGCGAGCGGCCGCGACGGCTCCGTGCTCGTGCGCGACGTCTGTGCTGCGCAGTCCTGTCCAGCGCTGCAAGTGCGCGGCCACCTCTGCGTCGACCACGTGCTACAAGCCGAGCTCGCGTGGCAGCGCTACTTCCCGCTGCGCGCGTGCAACTTTTGCTGCCGAGACGTCATGCAGCTCTACTCGGCGCAGCAGGAGGTGTGGTTCATCTGCCCATCGAACGAGAGCACGATGCAAGCGCGTGGCGCAGCGAAGACAGCGGCCCAGGCGCTCAATGGGCGGCGACGGAAGAGCCGCGCGAAAGCCCGCAGCTCGCGCAAAGCGCGCTCGAACAAGCTCAAGGAGCGGCTGCTGGCGCTCGACTGGAGCATCGGGAATATCCCGATCAAGCCGATGTTCCTGTGGAAAGAGAACCGCCGGCGTCTCGACGCCGAGGCCGAGCGCGCGCGCACTGAAGCACAGTTGGACGGCACCGAGAGCGAGAGCGAGTCCGTGAGTGCACCGCCGCCACCGCCGCGCTATGCGTATCCAGACCCGAGCGACGTGTTCTGCACCGCCAAAGGCTGCCGGCACTTTGCAAAGACTGGCGACTCGTGCCGCTTCCACTCGACCCACCCAGCCGCGTTCTTCCAACTCGAGCGTCCGTTCGAAGCAGAACCAGGAGCAGGAGCCGCGCCAACGCACTCGTAGTGCTCTACACACACACACTGAGTCAATTGATCAAACAGTCGGATCGTAACCAGCAATGGCTTTGGGGATCTCGCGCAGCAGCTTGTACTGCTGGTCGGATCTGTGCCGTGGCGCTGGACGCTCAAGCCTATGGAGTTCCCGATGCCCAACCAACGCGGAAGGCGTCTGGAGTGGACTGCTTCGCGGAACGTGCAGCCACTGCGAGGCGACGAGGGAGTGCGCCGTGTCGACGAGACCGGCACGTGTTCGCTCTTTGGCTTGTCATGACCGCCTCAACTGCGCCGACCCAAGCAGCAGAAGAGAGACAACGAGGACCAGTAGCCACAAGTCAAGCGACGCAGGACAGGACAGGTAGCTGCTGGTTTTGAGTGTTAACGCGCTCGCCCGGAAGGCCGAACTCGAGTTCGCGGCGGATGATCCTTTGTGTGAGCGCCTCAGTCGCGACAGAGTTCGCTCTTCACGAGCATGATGGTTGTACCTCGTGAGCGGCGTCGCGACGCAATGCAAGCCGCGAACACTGAGAAGAGAACCCAGGAGCGAGACGATGCTTCGCCACATCTCGAAGCTGTACTGGAGCTCGCTTGGACGCCCCACGCGTTAGCTGATGCAGTGCTCATGTGCTGCGTTCGCATGCGCAGAGCACATTGATTGGCGCATCGGGACGCGTGCACCTGCGTGCACCTGCGCGCACCTGCGCGCACCTGCTTGGTCCGCGGCGACTTGCGCCGCTCGTATCGGATCCCGTGGATCTGAGCGCGAGGAAATTTCTTTTGTGTCGCGCAATTGTGATAGAAATGGGTGCGATCGATTGATCACGGAGCGAGCTGAAGCGAGTGCGTGGTGGAGGACGAACAGCTCGCGCGATCGAGTGGCGCGAGACGCAGGTATGGAGCCTGGCGCTCTGGCGGAGCGCGCAGTCGCGACCGAGGCGCGCGACTCGACGGAAGTCGGCGCAGGTATGTGCGCTTGTCGGCACGCGCCGCCTGTTGATCGTGAGGTTGCTGACAAGACGGACGGTGTGCACCGAACAGCAGCAGTGACAGCAACAGCAGCAGCAGCAGCAGCACTGGCGGCTCCGCGGCGCGCGAGGTTTAGCGGCAGCGACGACCTGCGGCTTCTCCAGTGCGTGCGGCTGTACCAGCCGTACGCAGCGGAGCACGGCCGGAAGATCCGCATGTGGGAGAGAATCGCTCTGGAGCTGCGCTTGAGCACCGACCGAATGAGCCTGGTGCAACTTACTGGACGTGCGGTGTCGGATCGGTACAAAGTTGCTTTTTCTGATGTTCGCTGCTGCGTGCGTGCGTGCGTGCGGGTGCGGTCGGTCGGTCAGTCACTCACCGTCTCGCCTGCTGGGACGATGATTGGTGGCGGTGCCGATGAGCAGGTTCCAGTTGCTGCTCAAGCTGCACCGGAACGGCGCGCTGCGCGTGAAGAGCCCGCCTGCGACTGCCGCGGAGCTCCAGCAAGTGGTGAGCGCCATGCTGAGCGACATTGCAGCGCACATTGACGCGGTCCGCGCCAGTCGCGGGAAGCCAGCGAAGAGGTACGGAAGCGTGAGCGCGACAGAAGCGCTGCGACTGCACTCGGAAGGACTCGGCGTGTCGACCGTCGAACCAGACGAAGAGGAGATGCTGATGGAGGAGGAGGAAGCGAGGCGAGCAGCAGAAGACGAGGATGACTCCAGTAACGACAGCAACGCGGCGCTTCTGACCCAAGAGAGCGGCAAGCCGCTAGTGTTGCGCGAGCGCAGAGAGGTGGGCGGAGGCGATGACGATTCGACAGCAGCAGCGATTGGCAATGGTGTTGTCGCACAGCTCGAGCACGAGAGCACGCTCGTGCGACAACAACAACAACAACAGCCGATTCAGGTCGCTCAAACACGACGAAGCCAGCAACAGCAGCAGCAACAACACCAGCAACTGGTGGCGCTCCAAGCCGAGAAGCTTCAGCTGAAGAAGCGCAAGCTCGCGATGCTCGCGCAGCACCACGAGGAGCACATGGCATTGCTGCGAGAACGGCTAGCGTTCGAGGAGCGGCGCTACCGTGAAGAGTCTGCCGCGCGCAGACAGGAGTGGCAGCTGCTGCTCGACCGCCTCGCAGCCGGACCGCTATCAGCACCAGCCCTAGTGGCCCCAGCAGCCAATGCCGGAGTCGGAACGCCTTATGCTTGCGCGGACAGCGCCGAGCGAGCGACGACGCGCTCGGTTTAAACACTGAAGCCGCGTCTGCGTCTGAGCAGTCATGGTCGACAACTAGCGCTTCCGCTCGCTCGCTTCGAGCGTCGAGGATCCGAGCATCGCGCATGATGCCGGTCATGCCTTCTTGCTCGCTCGTCGGTCAACCAGCAGACTTGACAATTGAATTGGCACAGCAGCCGCAACGGTACGACTGCTGCTAAAACCAAATACACTTGCATTGATTTGGACTGTTCGAATCGCTGGAGTACTTACTCGCGCGCATTCGACTTGGCTTTGCGAAATGCGCACAGCTTGTCGAATTGATCGCCCGCTTGGCGACGTGAGGGAGCGTCCAAGTGACTTGACTTCCCGCTGTCTCTCGCCCGGAACGCGAACAAGCTCGATGGCGCAGGCGGCGGCGGCGGCGGCGGCGACAGTGCCCTGGCACCAGCTCAAAGACGAGGCGCGGCGCCTCGCGACCGAGATCGGCGCGTCCGCTGGCCGCGAGCACCACTCACTCGCGAAAGATGCAGCAGCACTCGCGGCCATTCGCGCACAGGGCATCCCGCCCGAGCACCGCGAGTGGGTCTGGCCGATCCTGCTGCACCAGCAGAACCTCAAGCTCCAGCGCCAGAGCAGCAGCTTCGCAACGTATAACGAGCTCCTGCGCGCCGATGCACAGCCAACGCCAACAGCAGTAGGCGCAGGAGCAGACGAGCAGGACCCGTCGCAGGACAAACTGACGCTCGCGTCGCCACAGCAGCAGCAGCAGCAGCAGCTGCACGTGGATGCGAGCGGTCTGCAGCAGGCGCAGGAGCTCGCAATGGAGCGCTTCGTGCACTTGAACCCGTTCCAGGAGCGCAAGATCAAGCGCATCCTCGTCGCGTACACCAAGTCGAAAGACGTGTTCTACTACTGCCACGTACGTGCCTGCTGTGTGGCTAGTTGGATGGATGGATGGATGGATGATGCGCGACGGCGCGGCACTCACGCGCCGTGTGCGTTTGGCTCTGCAGGGCATGGTCGAGATCTGCGTGGTGCTGAGCACGTTCCTCGTTGAGGAGGACGCGTTCTGGGCCTTCCGCCTGCTGCTCGAAGTGCTCTTGCCCAAGTACCACGAAGAGTCGATCGTGGACTTCCAGACCGACTGCCTCGTGCTCCAGGAGCTCCTGAGCAGCTACGACCGCGCGCTGTGCGAGCACTTGGCGGCCATGGGCGTGACGATCCAGCTCCTGTGCACGAAGTGGTTCTTCTCGTTCTTCGCTGAGTCCATGCCGCTCGAGCTCGTCTGCCGGCTCTACGACATCCTGCTCGTGGACATCTGCAGCCTGCGCCTGAGCGCCAAGATCATCTTCTCCACGTCGCTCGCGGTCTTCCTCTACCTCAGCGCCACGCTCGTCGAAGTGCACGACCCGAGCGTGCTCGTCGAAGTGATCTGCGAGTTCTGCTGGACGACGCTGCGCGACTACTCGGTCGCCGAGACGTTCGTCGACCTCGTGCTCTTTGTGCACGACCAGCTCGACGACGACGACGTCGCCGAGCTCCGGCGCAAGTTCGTCGACCAGCTCGCGCACGAGCAGGAGCAGCGCAAGAGCCTCCAGCGCAAGCTCCTCAAGAAGAAAGGCGCGAGTAGCAGCAGTAAGCAAGCGCCAGCGCCGCGCAAAGGACGGATACAGAGCATTCGCCTGCTTATCCAGTGGCGCAAGCACATGGCGGCCGCCGACTCGTCCGATGACGATGAGGACGCGCGCGCGACGAGCAGAGCGGCAGAGCTGGCATCGTCGCGGCAACGGCGGCAGACGCAGCGGAGTCGCTCACGCCGGTCGACGCGCGAGAGCAGCGCGAGCGACCACGAAGAGCCGACCGGCGGCCGCCCAGGCGACGCGAGCGATGAAGGCGAAGTGGAGCTCGAGTTCGTGACGACGCCGTCGGAGAAAGAGGTGCTCGCGAAGGTGTACCAAGGCATCAACAAGATCAACCGGCGGCGGTCGCGCAGTTCGTCGCTGCGCAACTTCTCGCTGCGTGCGAGCGACGGGTCGATCGGCTCGTTCACGAAGCGCACGCTCTCGTCCTCGAGCTCGATCAGCAACTCGGCGGTCCCGATCGAGAGTGAGGACGAGTACGATGACAGTGAGCGCAAGCCGCGCGCGTGCTCAGCTCGCAGCGACGGCGACGATCACGAGAGCGAGCACGCAGTGTGGGACCGTCTCCAGCGCTCCAGGGCATCAGCAGACGTAGTGCGCCACAGCAAAATCGGCGTCCCGGACGAGCACCGGTGCTGGGTCTGGCCGATCCTGCTCCACCAAGTCGCGACGCCCGCGAACTTGCCAGAGACGCGCGACTTCATGGCCGGCAGCGAGAACGAGCTACTGCTCGACCGCGAGATCGTCAAGTCGATCGAGAACGACATCGCGCGCACGCGGAGCCTCACGCCCGAGCAGGTCGCGCCGATGCGGCGCGTGCTCGTGGCGTTTGCAAGCCGGAACCGGCGCGTGGGCTACTGCCAGGGCATGAACGAGATCCTTGCCGTGCTGCTGCAGTACCTCGGTGAGACCGAAGCGCTCTTGGCGCTCGTGCTCCTGATCGAAGGGCTCTTGCCGGCGTACCACGTCGACTCGATGATCGGTCTCCACACGGACTGCGCCGTCATGAACACGCTGCTGAAGCAGAACGACGTGGAGCTGCACAGCCACTTGACCGAGCTGGGCTTGAACATGGAGATCCTGTGCACCAAGTGGCTCGTCACGTGCTTCCTCACCTCGCTCCCGTCGTTCTGCGGCCTCAAGGTCATCGACATGCTCCTGGCGCGCGCGCACGAGAAGCAGCGTGCGTCCCGCGTGCTCCTCGGCGTCGGCATCTCGATCTTCTTTGTGCTCCGCGACGCGCTGCTCGAGGCAAAAGACGCCGGCGAAGTGCTCCTCGCAGTGAATGAGTACTTTGCGCGTGAGATGGCCAAGACGACGAGCGAGATGGACAAGTTCCTCGCGTTCTGCCGCGCGATCACGGAGCAGCTCCAGCCGGACATTGTCGAAGAGTTCCGCCTCGTGCACAAGGATGAAGTCATGGAGCGCTTCGCGGCGTTTGAAGCGAAGAAGATCGAGATGCGCCACCAGCTCGAGGAAGCGAAAGCGAAGCAGAAGCGCTCAGCCGCTGCGCCGCCGTCGCCGCCCAAGACCGAGACGAGCAGCAGTAGCACTAGCGGGCATCGGTATAGCATCTCGTCGCTCAGTAGCTCTGGCGGGCCAAAGAGCAGCGCGAAGAAGACCGGACTGTCGTCGTACATCAGCAAGCCGATCCTCGGCGGTGGGAGCAGCAGTGCGACGACCAAAGCGAACGGCGACGACCGCGAGAGCCGCAAAGACGTGACGTACCGACGCGTGGACGTCGTCGAGTCGAATCGCTTGTTCAACGACGACTTGCTGAAGATGGAGGAGCAGCTCGAAGACCTCGCGGACTTGTTCTACCGCGGGAAGATCGACGAGAAGGAGCACTCGTGCATCAAGGCGCAGATCGTGCGCAAGTGGTGCCGCGGCATGAACTCGCCGCAGTCCGCGATGATGCGCGTGCGGTGCGTGAAAGCTGCGCTCGACAAGGAGCAGCAGCTCGGGGCCGGCGGCGAAGGACGCGCGTCGTTTGGTCGGAGCAGTCGCGGGTCGCTCACTGGCAGTGCGTCGAACTCGGCCGCTGGCGGCGGCGCACCAACGAGCAGCAAGAAAGGCGCGCCTGTGTCGCTCTACGGCCGCATGAAGAAGGTCAAGAAGAGCGCGTACGCGATCTTCAAGTCCACGTTCGCCGACTGAGCGTCGGTCGGTCGGTCATCCATGTGGCAATGTCATCCGTCGTGGTGATGGCGATGGCAAGGATGCGCCGTGCTGTCGTGGACCAGACGTCGACCAAAGATGACGGCGCAGGTAGTCGGCACTGCCGCTGTGTGCTACACTGCACTCGCAGTCATTGTCCACGCGCCAGCTCCACGCGTCTATGAGCGCAACACTATAGCAGCTCGAGAGACTCGACGTCGCTCAAGAAGAAGCGCACTGCGCCGAGGACGGCGCGAGCAAGAGCACAAGCACCAGCAGCAGCGACACTATACAGGAGGCTACGCATATTGGGGGTATAGTTCCGGTTAAGTATACCATGTAACGTCTAGCGTGCAAGCTCGAAAGGACACGACGACAGCGGCTGCAAGATGTACGCAGGACCGCCGTGCGCCTCCGACTCGGCGCTGCTCGACGACCTCGCTCTGTCTGGGACGTTCCCGGACATTGCGTGGCGACCCACGCCGCTCGCTGCCTCGTCAACGTCGTCGTCGTCGTCGTCGTCGTCGTCTGGGAAGATGATGGCGATGCGCGCGACCGGTGCCAGCGCTAAGAAGCAGCAGCAGCAGACGAAGAAGAAGAGACAGACGAACCTGAATACACTGTCGTTCCCCTTGCACGCTCCGTCCGGCACGATCCGTCAGGCGCTCTTCCCGACCGGTCCCGGGTCGTACCCCAGTCCTACGATGGCGCTCCAGCACAACGCGCAAGCTCCAGCAGATCGACGCCAGCGCCTGCGAGCGGACACCAGTGGCTGGACTGACCCCGAGGTCTTGGACAACAAGCGCCGCGAAACGGGCTGGAACACGTCGTTCCCGGCCGAGTACGCCAAGGACAGTCCGGCGCACGACTTCCAGCAGACGCTCGCGTACCAGGAGCAGCTCCACCGCCTGCACAAACAGCACCAGGGCGATGCGAGGCCTGCAGCGCCAGTTGCAATGCCGAGTACCAACGCAGGTGCGAGTGGTGTGGAGAGCGACTACGGATCGCCCACGCAGTCGATCGAGCGGCTCGTGCTGCTCAAGGAAGTGTCGATGCGCGAAGGACTGCTGTCAAAGCTCACAGCGCTGGTCCAATCGGCTGTGCACGACCAGGACTTTGGCACCGAGCGCGGGAACGAGCTACTGCACTTGCTTTTGCAGCTGCGCGACGCGAGCGTGCAGGTGGTGCAAGCGATCGCGAACTGGCACCGCTCGCTGCGCACCGGACCGCGCGCGTTTGTCGTTGACGACCAGCACTACGCGCTCAAGATGGTCTCGGACCTGAACTTCCTAGCGAAGACCAAGGCGCTTGGCCAGATCCTCGGCGTGAGTCCCGCGCGCATGAAGCAGAACCCGTTCATGATGCCAGCGTCGATGCCCGAGCGCGACTTCCACGCCGTCCAGTCGCTGCCGTGGTCCAAGACTGAGCGGACGTTCTCGAGCGACCCGGTCGAGCGCGTCGCAGACGCTGAGAAGTACCTCGTCTGGTGTCTCTTCCACCTCGGCGATGCAGCACCAGAACCTCCGGCTTCCCATGGCCAAGCAAGCGCGACGTCGCCGTCGCATCACCAACAACAGCCTGCGAACTACTCGGAGACTGGCTCAACGACATGGCAGAAGCGCGCCGAGAAGCAGCTCCAGATGCTCTCGATGCCGCTCGAGGCACCAACTGGGCAGACGCACATCATGGACTCGTCGCGCATGATGAAGCGCAAGGGGTACTTGCCATCGCTCCCGCTCTCGCCGGCCAAGACGCTCACGGACCTCATTGACACAGTGCACAGTGACAATAGCAGCAGCGCGCAGCACACAGTGCCGAGACGCTTGCTCGCCGTCATGCACTTGCACGCCGCCTGGAACGGCGTGGCGTACACGACGAGCTCGAAAGACCTCGAAGCACTCGGCGCGATGGAGAGCCCGCCGCACCACATGGTGACGCTCGTGGCTGCGAGCATCCTCATTCTGCTGAGTCCGTCGGATCGGATCCCCAAGGACCTCTCGTGGTCGTCGTGTCGCAAGATGCTCGCAAGTGGCGCGAAGCTCGTCGACTGCATGGGCCACTTCCAGGTCGCGAGCGTGCCGCCGTTCAAGCTCAAGGCGCTCGTGCCGTTCCTTCAGAACGAGCACTTCCAGCCCAAGTTCCTCAGCGAGTTCTCGCGCGCCGCTGGGACGCTCTGCGCCTGGGTCTTCGCTACGCTCGCCGCAGCGCAGAACCAGGAGATCGTGACGAGTCGGAGCGACGAAGACCGTCTCGACCTCCTCGGCGAGCTCGAAGTCGAGGACACGCTGGGTGGTAACAGTAGCGCGGCTCATGCACTCGAGAGCGACGTAGCAGCTAAGCGCAAGAGCGCCAAGCGCGTGACGATTGGGAACGCTGAAGTGCTATTCATCAACGAGAACCAGCCAGTGTCGTGCACGTCGACGCCGCGACCTGCATCGCGTGGCGAGACGCCGCTCGCGCGGAAGAAGAGCAACGTGCTGCTCCGAACGAGTCCGTGGACGTACCGTAGCGTCACGTACTTTGTCTCGTTCTTCCTCGAGTCAACCGAGACGGCGCTCTCGATCAAGCTGTACGAGCCCATGAGCTCAGTCGAGTCGCAGATCTTCGTGACGGAAGAGGACCTCGAAGCCGACTTTGGCGCACGCGCGAGCGACTTGTTCCAGGCGCGCGACTTCCGTCCGCTCTGCGACTTGATCTTGCATCGCCTCGACGACATGATGACCGGTGAGAAGCTCAGTGCGCGGCGGCAGCAGCAGCAGCTGCAGCACGCGATGGCGGATGGAGAGTATGGAGACGAGCAAGATGCACGTGATACGCCAGAACACGCTGACAGCAGTGAGAAGAAGTGCGATGCACTCGAGTCTGCTGCTGCGATCGACTTGCTGGAGCTTGAGAGCGACGACCGTGACGACCAGGAGGACGAGAGGCAACAAGATGGCAGCGATACTTGCCAAGACGGCGTGGACGAGTCCGTGCTGCGGATCCAGTGCGCTGCTCGCCAGCGCTTGGCGCGCGACAAAGTGAACCACGTGCGCTTTGAGCAAGCGAGCAAACGCGAGCTGCTCCGTGGCGCGTCGGCTGTCAAGATCCAGAGCCTGGCGCGCCAGAACCTCGCGAAGAAAGAGGTGGCGCGCGTGCGACTGGCGAACCGCGTCCCAACTGGCCTCCCGAGTGACGAGCTGATGGTCCGAGCCGCGAAGCAGGAGCGGCTCGGGCAGCCCTTCGAGCGTATCACTGACAGCGGCCACCGCGTCGTCGTCGTCGAAGAAGAGGAAGGCGAAGAGGAGGAGGAGGAGGAGGAAGAAGAGGTGCGTCCACCGCCAGTCGGACACTTTCGCAGCGCAGACGTTGATCCAACAGGATCGAGACCCGAAGATCGCGACGGCAGTGACCACGAGGATGGCGCTCAGCGACCAGAGACCGTCATGAGCTACGGCTCTGAGCAGTTTGAGGACGACTTTGAGGACGACGAGTGAAGCGATCGTCGAGACCGCGTGTGTCAATGCCATGGATGCCTTGCTCTTGGGTCGCCGTCGCTGTCGTCCGGATCGATCCGAGGTCGTCGTTGCCCTGGCAAATGACCGAGTCGGATCAGCGTGACGCGCCACAGTGGTCCAATCAGCACCAGGTCACCAGCTGGACGTGATCGTTGACGGCTTTTGGCGGTGTGTGTGCGGCGTTCGGTGGCAAATGCGCCACTGTTGAGAGCACATTACGCTTCACTCAGTGATTTGTCGGTGGCAGGAGCCTCCCAAATGGCTGGGCTTGACAACAGCCGCATTGCGACCGACCGACCGCACACTCACTCGCGCACTCGAGCGGCCATCGCCACTTCATCGACCGCGCATCGCTGCTCCTCGCACAACATGAACCAGAGCACGAACGACAAGCATGCGCCAGCTGCTGCTGCGCCGCTTCCTGCAATTGCCGCGGCGGCGGCGAACGCACCGAGCAGCAAGGAGCTGCACATTCTCGGCGTGATTGGCGGCTCGAGCCTCTTCCACGCCAAGGAGTTCTCGGCTGCGCTCGAAGAGAAGGTCGTCGAGACCGAGTACGGCGGCGTCGTCGTGCACGTCGGGGTGTGGAAGCAGTCGAACATGCAGGTCGTGTTCGTCCAGCGCCACCACGCAGACCCGGACCAGCAGTACAAGCAGCCGCGCCAGATCAACTTCAAAGCCATTGCGACGACGCTCAAGCAGTGCAATGTCGACGCGGTCATCGGCGTCTACTCCGTCGGCTCGATGAACAGCACGCTGACTGTCGGGCGGTGCGTTGTTGCGCTGCTGCGTTGCGTGGTCGCACAGTCGGAAGTGGCGCGCAGAGCGCCATGGACTTTCGCCTGACGTACAGCTCTGCTCTGGCGTTGGCCGCAGGTTCGTCGTGCCAGAGGACTACTTCAACCCATTCGACATCCTGCACATGTCACGCCACTACGACGCGCACATCGTGCCGGACGTGACCGCGGAGCTGCGGTCCGAGATCGTGAAGATCCTCGACGAAGGCAAGTTCAATCCGCACGATGGCGGCGTGTACGTCCAGACTGCCGGTCCGCGCTTCGAGACAAAGGCCGAAGTGCGCTTCTTCGCGCAGTTTGGGGTACGTGCTCTCTGCTGCTCGTGCCTCTCTGTCGGTCGCCACATCTGCGTGTGATTACGATGGCGCTTGCTCATACTTGGCGGCGGTGCACCCGCGACCTGCTGCATCCGATAGGACCTCATTGGCATGACTGGCGCCAACGAAGCTGAGCTCATGAACGAACTGCGCACGCCGTTCGCGATGTTCGGCCTCATTGACAACATGGCGAACGGTCTTGGCGAGAAGCTTACGGTAGGACCATCACTCTTGCCTTTCAGTCAAGCGACTGGTGCACCTGCTCACGCTCTCCTCGCTCTCGCATGCGCGCAGCTCGAAGACTTCAAGGCCACGCAGAAGCTCAACGCTGAGCGCATGGAGCGCGCGATCTGCCTCGTGCTCGACGAGCTCGCAGAGAAGAAGTTCCTCGGGACGTTCGCGCCGTCTGCATAGCATCATCGCTGCTGCCACGTAGTCAGTCCGTTGTTGCGTGAGCGCGCGAGACGGCAAGTCGCTCTCGCGCGCTTGATCGGATCCCAGCAAATTCTCTTTCCAGACGCTTAGTGCGCGGATTCGGTGCAAACTGCCTGGACATCAATATAGCGATTTCTCTCGCCTCCTCTCGTGGTCATTTCCCACTCTCGACCGACTGCATCACGGACATCATGGACGAGCTGCCAACTTCTGCAGACGCCGACGTCGCGTTCATGCGCCTGGCGATCGCCGAGGCGCACAAGTCGACCCCGACGGACAACGCGTTCTGCGTCGGCTGCGTCGTAGTGCGCGACGGCGCCGTGCTCGCGACCGGTTACTCGCGCGAGCTCCCAGGCAACACGCACGCCGAGCAAGTGGCGCTCATGAAGCTCGACTTCGACGCCGAGCACGCGACGGTGTACACGACCATGGAGCCGTGCAGCACGCGTCTGTCCGGCAATGTGCCATGTGTGCAGAGCTGTCTGCGCGCCAAGGTCGCGCGCGTCGTCGTTGGCGTGATGGAGCCCGCGAACTTTGTCGTGTGCGAGGGCGTGCAGCTCTTGCGCGACGCCGGCGTGGACGTGGCGCTGCTGCAAGGGCTCGAGGCCGACTGCCTCGCACCGAACCGCCACCTCAACCTCCAGCTCTAGTCGCGAGCGTAGTGCCACACAGCGTAGCGCTCCAGCTCATAAATTAGACACACACGCATCGCTCGTTCTCTTCGTAGTCTCGACTGCCTGTCCTCGGACTGCGGGGCCTCAGACGCCAGAGCGCGGCGGCAAGATCCGTCGCGGCGCTCCAGTCTTGCGCTTGCGCTTGCGCTCGCTCGACGATGGCTCGAGCACGAGCGCTGGCTTCGCAGGCGTTCCGAACCGCCCGAGCGCTGGCAGCAGCGACGCGTGCGCAGGACGCGGCTCGTCCTTCACTTTCACGTCGCCGCGCTGGCTGAGCGAGGACTTGGCCGACGACGGCGCGCTGCTGTCCGACTCGTCGCTGTCTGTGCCGCACACGGCGCGGTCGTGCGGTCCTGCCGACCCGTCACGTGGCGCAGCACTGCCACTCATCCATAGCGATCGACAGCATCAGTGTAAGGACCAGTCTGACTGCACGGCTGGAGCGAGTACCTCCAGCAGCTGTCCTACGCACCGCTTCGCGCCGCTGGTTCGCGCACCATCCGGTGCTGGGCCACCAGCGCCGTCGTCGACCTCATCGTCGTCCTCGTCCTCAATGTCGTCCAAGTCGAGCGTCTCGACGTCCGAGACCTCGCCGCCGTCGACCACGCGCGCGTCCTGGCAGTGGGCGTTCTCGTCGCTCGCCTGCACGCGGAGACTCGTGTCGAGGATCGTGGCGCAGTGGCGGCAGAACCAGTCGCCGTTCGGGATCTCGTTGATCGGCGGCGTGACGCAGCTGAAGTGGTACGCGCGCTCGCAGCCGTCGCAGCAGAGGAGCTGGCCGCCCGTGAAGCACAGCTCGCAGTACTCGTTGTGGAAGTCGGACGCGTCCGAGTCCTCCGAGTCGGCCCACGCGCGCAGCCGCACGCTCTCTTTGCTCCGCCGCGCCTTCATGCGCTCGCGCCAGATGCGGTACGCCGGCGACGTCTTCCAGAGGTAGAACCGCCGGATCACGTCGCCTGTGGTCATGTGCGCAAGCTCTTGCTGCGCGTGTGGGAGCGAGCACGAGACGCATGAGCACGAGACGCCGGGCTTTCGCACACGGGGACGAGAGCAGCAGGGAGACGGAGCACCGCACCTGGATCACAAAGAACTTCTTGCCGTGGACTGCGATCGCACTACCGAACGCTTCGTCGCTCACGCGCTCGGTCTCTGTGCGCTGGGTGCGCGCCTTGGCGCGTCGCGCGTCGTGGAGCAGCTGAACAGCCGTCTGGACGTGAAAGTCGCTCTCCATGAGGCACTGGAGGCCCTGCGGTGGATAGAGCGAGTGGTGGTGATGGTGCGAGGCGCAGTGCCAGTGGCGTGAGCGACGGAGGCAAGCGACCAAGGCGCAGTAAGAGGGCGAGAGACGGAAGGCCTAGTTCCTGACGCACCAACTCGGTTTCGTTCAAGCGGCAGAACCCGCGCAAGAACTCCGTGACCTCGTCGTCCGTGAAGCGCGAGGACGTCCAGCGCTGTGTGTAGCGAGCTGCTGGCGGCGGCTGTGTGGTGGTGGAGGAGGAGGCCGCGAGCGGAGCGGACGCAGTGCTGCGTCTGCTGCGTTCGCTGTTGCCGCTATCTCGCTGCGCTTGCTCGTCGGCTTGCGCAGCTCGGAGCGGCGGCAGCTCGGCCTGGTACTTTGTGCCAATGCGCACGGGCACGACCTTCATCATCGCGGTCGCAGAGACTCAGAGGACTCGACAAGCAGTCTCGAGACGAGGAGCTCAATACTGGCGCAGGTCAAAAGAGCGTGGAACGGCGAGAATCGCGCCTGTGATGGCGAGGTTGCGATAGCGATAAAATCGAGGTATCGATCAGTTGCATATCGACTGCGCGAGCGCGCTGCATTCGCTTTTCTATCACCCGATTCTATGGATCGAATCGAGTTGCTGGCGACATGTGCAGAGAGAGTGGAACGCGCTTGCCTCACGCCACTTGGAACACTTTCAGGACTGGCGTCTGCACTTGCGAGTGATCACACACACACCCACACGCGAATTTGCGCTGTTCTCCTCATCGCATCAGCACCGCCTGAGCTCTTCGCGCGACAGCAGACGACATGGTGACAATCGCGCCCGTGCTCTCAATCGGCACCACGCCGCAGCAGCCGCTGTCGCCGCCCACGACAGTAGCCGCGCTTGTGCGCGCGACTGCGCTCTCGCCGCCGGGCGACAGCGAGCAGCGCCTCGAGCGCCGCCGCAAGCAGTGCCGCGTGAGCCAGCGCCGGTACCGCGACAAGAAGGGCTCGGTCGAGTACAACCTCCGCCTCGACGTCAACAACTTGCGCGAGAGCGTCGAGCGCTTGCGCCAGACGCGCCAGCTGCTCGAGTCGCGCCTCTGGAGCGGCCGCTTGTCGCTCGTCGGGCCGGTTCGCAAAGCCGTCGAGCAGTACTACGTCATGTTCTCGCAAGGTCTCCACGACGCCAGCGCCGGTGGGTACTCGAGCAAGTGCTACGACGTGCAAGTGGGCTTCCTGCGCGCGTTCCTCGACCCGGACGTGATGTTTGGCGAGTCGAAAGGCGCGAACAACATCCTGGAGCAGTGGCGCCGCTACTCGGAGGTGCACGAGACGATGTGGGTCAAGACGGTCTCGGCCGAGATCTTTGGCACGCGCGAGTCGCCGATCGCAGTCGTCGACGGCCTCCTCGGCGTGCGCATGAGCCGCGGGACGATCGAGGCGCTGTTCCCGCACATTGTCGGCAACGAAGTGCTCGTGCAGGCGCTGATCGGCCAGGAGATCGTGTACGACACGCGCACGACGTACACGTTCAACGACCGGAACCAGGTGCTGCGCCAGGACCTCTCGGTCGACTTCCTCTCCGGCCTCACGAAGGTCCTCAACAGCACCACGACGACGTCCCGCGTCCTCACGCGCGCGCTCATCACGGCGTCGTCCAAGATCGGCGACGTGGATGAAGAGCCGTACTTGGCCGAGCCCGTGACGTCGCCGACCGGGAGCGACGACGAGATCAGCGCGCCAGAGCCGGAACCCGAGGACGGATCCTCGGCGGCGTCGCCGTTCCAGGTCCTCGACGACGACACGGACGACGCTGACGACGTCGTCGAGGTGTTTGTCGCGACGAAGCAGGCGCCGGCGAAAGCGCCGCGCTCGCGCTTCGACCTCGAGTTCATCATGTCGTGACGAGTCGTTCGGACCAGAAGACGAGAGGACCAGAGGATCAAGAGAGAGAGAGGGCGTTAGGCAACGAGCCACGTGCTGCAGAGCGTAGCGTGCGTGTGTGTGTTTGCGAGAGCGAATGATTGTGCATCTTCCAGCCTCGCCTTAGGAGGGATCAGCGGCTCGTCTGAACGCCTGGCAAGACACACACGCGATGGTTGCACGAGACACCGACGCGTGATCGCCATCCACATCAGCCTCGCCATTTTCCAGCCGTTCGCAGCGCACCTGGATCGCAACGCGTGGCGCAAACAAGCGTCGCTCGCTCACTCGCTAGTCACCAGCGGCGTCGACATCAGCTGGCAGCGTTCGTATTTGCACGAAAGAACAAAGGCAGCCACACCTTCAGACCAACAAGTGCAAGCAAGTGCTGGTGCAAGCACCTCTAACCACAACGACAACACGAGGAGGTTAACTTTCCATCCATCGATCCATCGCACGTGCGTGTGGACTCATCGGTCCTCACTTTGCTCACGCACGAACGCACGCACGCGACACACGCACGCCTCACCGCAGCAGCAGCACGATGGTGCATCTACTCGAACACCACCATCGGCCGCTACGTGTGTGTGCGTGCAATGCAATGAATGGCGACGACCTGCGCGGGAATGGAGGAGAGAGACCCTTGGTGATGATGGCTGCTGCTGTACATAGCATGCTGTGCTGCTGATGCTGATTGAGAGCGCGATTCTATTTCGTTGCGCTGGTAGTAGTCGACAGTCGACCACAGCCGATCACTCCGGCTCGCAAAGGCGCACACGCCGCACAGCGCCACACGCTCCTATCTCTCGCTTGCTCTTGCTCTCACTCTCGCTCTCGTCGTCCACTCTCTTGTTCGTGCAAGCGCGTTGGCGATCGCGTGAGCGTGCAAGCATGTTGGCGATCGAGTGAGCGTGCAAGTACAAGCAGACACGAGCGAGCGGACACGAGCGAGCGAGAGGCAGCACACACGCATTAGACTCCTGCTTGTTTGCGTCACGAACGTGTGTATGTGTGTGCCTGCGCAACCTTGCGCATTGCGTCCTTTTGCATTGTGAGCCATCGCAACGTAGTCGTCGCCGAAGCGAGTCTGAGCACTTGTTGAGGAACAAAGATACCTTTCTCGGACGACAAGCTTCGCTCGCTTGTCGCAGCGCACAAGGCGTCGTCGAGCAAGGCTGCGGCGGCAATGGGCGAAGAAGACCGCCGCGTCCAGCGGACGGACCTCAAGGCGTTTGCCTGTGCGAAGCTGAGTGAGCTCGCGGCGCGACTCGGCCACGCGCGCTTCGACCAGTTGCTTCAGACGGTCGACAGCTCGGTCTTGCGCACGC
>JAASFT010000252.1:0-26824 GCA_023333885.1 Globisporangium parvum
ACACGTTCGCGAAGAGCGATGCCGCAGACAACGGAAGCAGCGGTCGAAGCACTGAGAGCGACGAGAACGACGTGGCGGATGTGACCGCCGCCAAGTCGGTCGCGCTCTGGAGCTACAAATTCGACACGACGTCGCTCGCCATGCGCGCATTCGCCGTTCCTGCAACTCAAGTCCATTTTCAATTGTAGGAATTGTCTGGCGCTGTGTCTATTGTATATTCCCATTGTCAACGACCAGCTGGAGGCACTTGCCATCTGCTCTTGGCTGGACTGGCCACTCGAGCTCGACCCGATGGCGAGAGCAACAGCGGTGTGCTCTATCGCGAGTCAGCGGAATCAGAAGCGAAGGCGCGCTCTCGTCCATCCCTTGCAGCAGCGACAGCAGTCAGCGTGCTGTCAACCGGCGCATTCACTCGAGCCAATGGCTGGTCGCAGCAGCGCACGAGGACGAGCGGCGCGAGGTTGCAGTGCGCTGAGCAAACCGAGCGCTCAGTCTTGCCAGTGCTGCCTCGCACAAACCGCCGCCGCGGTCACCTGCGCTCGCTCCAGCTTCGCGTTGAGCAGACTGCCACGTGCGTGACGAGCGCTCGATCATGTCGATCCGTGACAGCGCGTCCTCGATGTTCACGGTCGAAGAGATCGACTACATCTGTTCGACGTGCGTGTGCGACACTGAGGCGCGAGTGAGCGGATACCAAGAGGCACTCGCGCGCGAGGAGCTCCACGTGGACTTGGATGACTGCTGCTCGTGCGTCTACGACCGGCTGACGTACATGCGGCGCAAGAAGACGTTCCACCACTGGCACCAGGTCGTCAAAGCCGCGACGTCTGGTGCTGGAGTGGCAGGAGCAGATACGAACGCGACGAGCAGCTACGACTGCCACGCTTCAGAAGCAAGCACCGATACAGACGCTCCGTCGGTCGAGCTATCAAGTCCACAGACTGTGCCGCCGATCATCGAGCTGCTCGCTCCTGTGCACCACATCATCGCAAAGTTCTTGAGCGTCGACGAGATCTTCCGCGTGATGCTCACGAGCAAGGCGCTCGGGTCGGACTTTGGGCTCGAAGCGCGATCGCTGTCGTTCATCCCTGCGCGCCGCGTGCTGCATGACGAGCACTTTGCGAAGCTCCCGGTGCAGTTCCCGCGCCTCGTCGACGTCGTGTTCACTGGCTGCACGAACGTCACGGATGTGTCCGTGCAGCTCCTCGCCAAGATCCCGTCGCTCCGGTCCGTTGCGTTGAAAGGCTGCTACCACGTGACCGACGCCGGCGTCGTCGACCTCGTGCGTGCGAACCCACGACTGACGTCGCTCAACCTCGGGTACTGCACGGAGCTCACGGACGCGAGTGTCACTGCGATCGCGGCGCTCGAGCGTCTCGACAACCTGAGTCTCCGTGGCTGCCGCCGCATCGGCGACTCGGGCATCCAGCAGCTCGCGCACTTGCCGAACTTGCGGACGCTCAACCTCTGGTACTGCAACCAGGGCCAGCTCACAGACACTGGCATCGCAGCGCTCGCGACGATGCAGTCGCTCACGAACCTGAACCTGTCGAACTGCAGTCAGCTGACCGACGTTGGCATCAGCGCACTGCGGTCGCTCGTGAATTTGCGGCACCTCGAGATCGCGAACGTCGGCGAAGTGACGGACGCCGGACTGCGCGCATTAGCGCCGCTGACGAGCCTCATCACGCTCGACGTCGCTGGGTGCTACAACCTCACGGACGCTGGCACGGAGGTCCTCCGGAGCTTCCCGCACCTGTCGTCGTGCAATCTCTGGTACTGCAGCGAGATCGCGGACAAGACGTTCGAGCACCTCGAAGGGCTCGCAAAGATGCGGTTCTTGAACGCCATGAAGTGCGGCAAAGTCACGGACGTAGCGCTCCGGTCGATCGCGAAGCTCCCGAACTTGACGTCGCTCGACCTCGTGAGCTGCTACCGAGTCACAGACGATGGTCTCCACGCGCTCACGAAGCTCACGCACCTCAAGTCGCTCTACCTCGGCGGCTGCTCGGGCATTCGCGACGACGGCATCGCGGCGCTCGCGCACATCCCGTCGCTCGTGATCGTCGACCTGGCCAACTGCCGGCAGGTCGGGAACACTGCGCTCCGAGGTCTCGGGAAGCTCACAAACCTCACGAACTTGAACCTCATGCGGTGCAACCACGTCGACGACGTTGGCGTGCGCTACTTGGCGAACCTCACGAAGCTTCGGACGCTCAACCTCGCCAACTGCCGCCTCTTGACCGACAAGAGCACGGAGGTGATTGCGCAGTTCACGGAGCTCGAGACGCTTGTGCTCTGGTACTGCAACAAGCTCAGCGATGCTGGGATCCGGAACCTCGCACCACTCACGAAGCTCCAGTCGATCGACCTCGCGAGCTGCTCAAAGCTCACGGACGCAAGTCTCGACGCGTTCACGCACATGCCGCAGCTCAAGTCCCTGGATCTTGGGAACTGCGGACAGCTCTCGGACGCGGGCATGCTGACGCTCGCGAAGCTCACGTCGCTCACGTCGCTGAACCTCGCCGAGTGCGGCGAGATCACGGACGACGGACTGAAGCACTTGACTGCGCTCGTGAACCTCGCGTCGATCAACCTCTGGTACTGCACGAAGCTCACAGGCGCAGGCGTCGAGCACCTCTCGCAGCTCCCGTCGCTCTCCGTCGACTACTAGCGACGAGCAGGAGCAGTGACGCTGTAGTATGTATCTGTACGAGTAGCCCACAGAGTGTATCCTAGAGACGTAACACGACCGCTCCACTGCCGAGTGCTTGCCTCAGCTCGCTCCTCGACTGTCTGTCCTTACACTTCTCTGTGTTCCTTAGAGACCATTGCTCTGCCGCTCTCTCTCTCTCTCTCTCTTGTGAGCGCTCCCTTACGACGCTCCATGTGCCAGCGAGTCCCTTGCCACGACTCCGTCCTTACTTCTCACTTCGTCGGCGTGCGAGCACAGCGGCGAGCTCACTGTTCGCGCCGCCAAACTGCGGTCCGCTGCCGTTCAGCGACGACGACGACCCGCTCTGGACCGCCTCCCCAAACTTGCGCACTTGCTCCATCGACGTCTTGGACGACTTGCGCGTCACGCCCGAGTGCCGCCGCGCGTCTTTCTCCGCTTGCTTCTTCGCTTTCTTCTCGGCGACGCGGCGCAAGCGCTCGGCTTCACGCTCGGCTTCGCGTTGCGCTTGGCGCTGTGCGCGGATCGCAAGCTCTTCGTCGCGCTGGCGCTCCATCTTCTTGCGCCGCGCTTTCTCGCGCTTGCGGCGTTTACGGATGTACTCCTCTGGGACGCCAGGGGCGACGTGGATCTGTACGTTGAGCTTGTCGCCCGAGATCCGGTCGTGCTTTGATGCGACGAACTGGATCTGCTGCGATGGCGACTTGGACAGACTTGGCGCTGTCCGGAGACGCAGTGCGTCACTGAACGTGATTGGGATCACGTGCTGCGTCTGCGCACGGATCGCGTCGACGAGCGTCACGGCGATCTCGGTCTTCTTCTCGGACGCGAGGAGCTGGTCCTCTGGCAACTCGGTCGAGAACAGCCCAATGACTTTGTCGTACACGCGCACAGGCGAGTAGAAGCCGCGATCGGGCACGACTTCCAAGAGCTTACAGACATCGTTGCAGTAGATCTTGCCCGTGTACCGGCAGTGGTGCCGGCGATTGAACAGCCCAAACTTCTTCCCAGTCGCCATGCACACCATCGTGTGCTTGTTCTCGAGCCAGTTGCGCTTGTCCGGTTCGCCATAGAGCGGATCTTGCCGCACGCGCAGGACAAAGTACGGGTCCGCGAGCGTGCTCATCGTGATCTCTTCGACCGCACTGAGGGCAAGACGCCGTCGCAAGTACACGAGGGGCGGCTCGAACGTGCTCTTCGGGTCAACGACAGGGTGCCACGTCCGCTGCTCCATCAGGTACACGTAGCAGTCGGTGATCACGAGCAAGCGCGCACTTAAGACAAGTGGCGCGACATCGTTTGCGTAGCCGCTAGCGCCGTTCGCGGCAGCAGCGCCACCAGGAGCTGGCGCAGCAGTCCCAGCGCTCGGGATCGCTTTCTCGACCGTGTCCAAGAACACGACCTTCTCCGAGTCGCCATAGTGGCGCAAGATCGCAAGGATCGCCTCGCGCACAGCGTCGTCGCGCAAGTAGAGCGCGTCGAACGGGCGGTAGATGCTCACGCGCTGGCGCTGCTTGCGGCTCGACGTGTACAGCTTTGTGATGTCGTGGCTGAGCTGGAGCAAGTGGCGGCGGCCGTAGTACTTTGCCCACGCGCGTTGGATCCGCGTCGCGAACGACCCGATCTTCTTTTCGCGGAGCTTCTCGAGCGCAAAGAACGTCTCGGGCGTCTGGATGAACACCATGGTCTTCCCGAGCTGCACCTCGCGCTCGAGCTGCGGGAGTGCTTTCACGGCGCTCCGGAGGATCGCTTGCGTCCCCTTCTTGTCCGTGCCGCGGAACTCTGGGTACGTCTCTTTCGACAAGAGCTTGAAGCGGTCGACAAAGCGACCGTAGTCGCCGCGGTACGCGTACCCAGCGCGCCGGACTTTGACGTTCTCGAGCAAGCCGAGGTACTTGATCTGGTGCACGACGCGCCGGTCGTCGAGCTTGTTCGCTTGTTTCTGGTCGTTCGACTTGATGCACCGGACGTAGTGCGGTGTGCAGTCCATGAGCGCAGTCACGAGCGCTTCGCACTGCGTGCGGATGCGGAAGCCGGCAGTCTGCGGCATGCGCTTGTCGTTTAAGTCGATCTCTTCTGGGAAGATGTACCGCATGAGCTTGTTCGTACTCGCGCTGATGATGAGCGCAATGTCTTTGCTCAAGAAGTCTTTCGTCGCGTCGCCAAAGCCGTCCGTGCTGTACTGCACGTCGCCCGCGTAGTGCTTGATCTCAAACGTCTTGCCGCGCTTCGAGAAGTGCGGGTGTGCTTGGTGGAGCCCAGCGACTTTGTCGAGGAACGTCGCGTCGATCGCGTCGCCTTGGCGCGAGTGCATCGTCTTGACTGTGTCGTCGAGGATGAGGAAGATCCCCGGCGTCGGGCGCTTCGCTTCGATCAAGTCGCACACGACTTTGTTGTTGAAGAACGGGATCGGCGTCCACGCAATGCCTTCGCGCGCGTACTCGTCTTGCTCGCTCTTGAGCGTGAGCTCAATGAAGATCTGCTGGAGCTTTTCGTTCACGTAGTTGATGCAGAACTGCTCAAAGCCGTTCTTGTCAAAGACCTCGAAGCCGTAGATGTCGAGGATCCCGATCTTCGTCATTGCGTCTTCGCTCAGGACCTCGCCGCGCTTTGCCGCGGTCTTCTCAATGTCCAACGCGTGGTTCACGCGCTCGACGAGGAACGCAAAGAGGCGATCGTAGACGTTCTGCGCGATCGAGTCGCGCTGCGCAGTCGCTTGGCTCGGGTTCTGCGGCACTTCGTACGACTCGACTTTGCCGCCTGGCGCCATGGTCTGGAGCAGTTTGTAGCACAGCGCGTGCTCGAGGCGATCAGCGCTGAGTCCGAGCAAGTCGCACGCGATCTCGAGGGACCGGCGATCGCGCACAGACGACCCCTCAGCGTCGCCAACGGCTTCAGACTGGAACTCAATGTTGCCCAAGTGCAGCACAGCTGCGACGGTCTGGAGCACGAGCTCAATCTGCTTGCGCTTGATCCCAACGTGCTGCATCGCAGCCATGGTGTCGTCAAACTCGGCAGCGTCGTCAACGTCGTCGACTGCGTAGCACCCGCTCGCTCGGAGGTACTGGAACGCGTCCGGGCGACCGAGGTGGAGCTTCTTGCGCGCAGCGTCGGGCAGCCCAGCGAGGACTTGGTAGAAGATGTGGAAGTTCCGCTCGCCGCGACCAGGCTTCACGACGCGCGACTTCTCGAGCAAGTAGTTGGTGACTTTGCCGCCCTGCGGTCGCCCCGCAGAGTCGAAGAGGAGCTCAAAGTACTTGCCAAAGCGACTCGAGTTGTTGTTCCGCAGTGTCTTCGCGTTCCCAAACGCCTCGAGCAGCGGATTGCTCTCGAGGAACGTGCGCTTGACTTTGTCGACGCCCGCGCCACTGCCGCTCACGCCTGCGATGTAGTTCTGGATCTGCTTCGACGCCTCGGTCTTCCCCGCGCCGCTCTCGCCACTGATGATCACGCACTGGTTGTCCTCTTCGCTCAGCATCGTCCGGTACGCCTCCTCCGCAGTGGCAAACACATGCGGCGGCACGTCGATCCGCGCTTTATGCGTGTATGCGCGCATGCTCTGCTCGTCGTAGATGTCGAGCCACTTGTACGGGTTCACGACCACGAGCACGTGCCCAATGTACGAGTAGATCACGTCGGCAGCGTGTCGCATCTTGAGGTTCTCAAGGATCGCGTGCTCGCTCACAGTGCTCAGTAGCACGAGGTCGTCGACGCCGACGATGGCACGCTCGTCGCCAAAGAGGTTCTTCGCAGCAGCGCCATTGTCCGCGCGCTTCGACGTTCGCGATCGCGACATCGTGATCGCCGCCGACTCGTGCAAGCGAGGGCGATCAAGTGCGCGAAGCAGCTAGAGATGACAGCGTCGCTGCAGTAGAGAGCGACCACACGCGCACGCGTAGCTGTGTAGTAGTAGTGGTGGTGGTGGTGACGTGGCGGACAGGGGACGTCAAGCAAGCAAGCGTCGAGCAAGCGTCGAGCTTCCCGAGGTCGACGATGAGCTGGATCGATGACGCTCTTTGCTGAATGTATCCGCTTTATTCACTATCAAGAATGTTCCCTCTCAAAAACGATCATTCGTGTTCTGTAATACTGCGTTGCCTTAAAGCTGATTTTTGTAATATTCAGATACCTAGGGCACACATACAAATCCAGCTGCGATCAATCAACATCCAGCTGCAGGCTCGCAGACCCACAGCCCAATACAATCGAGCCTTTCGGACGACGACGTTGGTCGACTACGGGTTTCCCTGCAAGACTTGGAGGCAATGAGCGTCCTTTCTGGCGCTCGCCGGACGGGTGACTGGGCGAGATCTTCTCAATCGCACCAGTCGGGGAGCTCTTGTCTTCTTATTGTGGGGGACCTGCCAAGGACACGCGCGTCTTTTGTCTGCGTGGCGTTCTGGCACTCTTGGTGGTCGCTTTTCTATTCAGGAACGTGGTCCTGCAACTACTCTTGGCGTCTGGTCCTAAACCGAGTGCCGCGATGTCACAGTACGCACACACAACACGATATGACATACACAATCCTTATTGGCCTCGCCCCAAGCGCAGCGCCAAGATGCATGTGTAAAGCAATACAATAAGCATGAAACCACAATATGCGGCACCCTGCAGTCCACGTGCACTTGATCCGGCTTACTTGTTGTCGACACATGTGTTTGATGGTGAGTTCTCGAACTCGGAGCGACAGACGCAGAGACTTGAGAAGTAGCTAGAAAATTGGCGAGTCTATTGATGAAACGTATGCATGACTATGAGTGCTGATGTTGCTATGCTAAGAGCTGTAGATATTGAGCTGTTCGCAGTGTCATCAGCCATGCTGGTCGTCGAGCTTGTGCCCACGACAGAGTTTCGCGTCTTTGCAGACCGCTGGACTCGCGTGGGTTCACAGTCCCGCTGTCTGGCGACGCGCTCGACTCCAGGATGTTTCAGGTAGCCTTGCAGAGTCACACAAAGGTGCAGTGTATCAGCTGCAGGGTGACTTACAGGGTCGAGTCTCGAGCGGTCAATGACTGTCCTGGAACGTTCTCTGGAACCGTGGAGCTGCGCAATCGGTTGCGACGCGCTGGATTGCTCCCGCTTGGTTGCGGACTGGCAACGGGCTTGGTCGTCCTGGAGAGGCTGACTCTCTTGGCGCAACCGGTCGTCACACGTCGCAAACCGCGAGTCTCTCGACGAGGTCTCGAGTCTCTTGGCAGTTCCTATTACAAACCCAGGCCTGCCAAGTAGTCACACTGCCACTGGCGCGCACGCGAGAGCTGCAGACTCAACGGCCGCGTCCCAGACGCAGGTACCGCATTATCACAAGCAGAACTTGTAGCAGCGACTGCAGCGCTTGCATCAGCCCTTACAGCGACACCTACACCTGCCGTAAATGCGACAACAACAGCGACGGCACAATCGGCAACGACAGCTGAAACAACAGCAGTAGCAAAAGCAGTCACATAAACATCAACAGCGACATCACCACTGACAACAATAGCAAAAGTAGCAACATCAATATCGATGCAACTCGATCAATATTCACTCATCACTCATTTAGTACTCTTTGCAACTCGAGCACTTCGGAGTCTGATGGGCAGTTGTGCGGTCACTTGCCACCAACTGATCACTGCGCAAATATACCTAGGCAGCTGTGTAGAGTCAGACAGCATTCGCTCGATATAGGAGATAGAGCTGCGAGGAAGAGGGGCGAACAGGTTCGTCAGCGAGCTGGCGCCCACTGTGGATCACGGCGCTCATTAGCTCTGGCGAGCACTTTGTGCTCGTCAAAAGTTCTATGCAGTGGACGGTTGTGTGAGAACGCGACAGAGAGCGAGGGGCGATCGTAAAACGCTCTCGAAGCGCCGATTGTGACCTTATCGTTCTCATTATTGCTCCGATTGACGATTATGTGACCTCGTTTCTGGTGTGTTGTTTGACATGTTGCGAACACGGATCCTTCGATAAAACTGAAAATGATAGAGTAACTGTAAAGAGAGCCTGTTGGGCTATCGCGACTGGCGATAGCCCAACAGGCTCTCTTCAGTCACACACGAAGTACCAAGAAGGAAAATGTCGATATTTTTGACATCATGCACTCTTTTCGACAATGTTTTTTAGAGACGTATGTAGTCATTGTCAAAAACGTCTAAAACTATTAAAAATATAATACCCTCTTTGACGTGCTCACGGGCAATGGTGTGGATCGTGAGTGAGCCGTTCTCGTACGCAGAGAGAAAGGATGCGAATTTTGTCATTGAACATGCGTGCAGCCGTGTTGCGTTGGTGTACGTCGACTGCATGAGTGGCCGAGGCTCCGTGTTGCTCTGTTGCTCGCCGTCCATCGCCTCTGTCGTTGCCGCTGCTGCTTGTTCTCGTTGTTGGTTTGATCTCCCTTCTATTCACTCTTGTATTCGCACCTAATAAAGTACTTGCTGTACATCGACTTATCGTTTGAATTGGACGATGCTCAAATACACCACTTCAAAGGCCGTTTTCTAAAAAAACCAAAAATGGTTGATAACTGTCATTTCGATTTAGTTTGTTCATTCACCCATCCCTCGCAAATCGCACTATCGAGCGCTCTGGATGCCCACGACCTTTCGAACGGCAAGATACTTCACGCCCAACCTTCTGCTCGTGGGCCAGCGCGAAGAGCTCACCTTTGACTCCCTCTACTCTGTCTGCGTGTGAGGGCTGTGAAGGCTCCGTCTGTGTCTGCGCTGAGTCTGCGCGTGCTGGGGACGCTGTTTGCGAGCTCTTGCTCCCGCTGTACTGGGACACGGCGATGTACTGGTGTGATGGCACCAACAACAGTGTGCAGCAAGGTCCGACCAAGCGAGCATGACAACAACGAAGTGGCCACTACCGGCACACTCGAGAGCTCGCAGCATTCTGAAAGGCGTCGCCGCGACAGCACTCCAGACGATTGCACCAACGACGCGGATCTCCTTGCAGCACTAGCGCAAAGAGATGCTGCGGATGTGGAGGTATCTGTCCACGCAGCGCAGATCAAGTGTGCATTCGATGTGCTTGGCGGCATTGCCATCAACTCTACGAGAGACGGCGTGTCTGCTCCAAGATCGTCGAAGTCGAAGTGGCAGCAAGGTCAAGCAGCACCGGCCAGCAAGCAGCGGGCAGCGCAGACAAGCGAGCGCGGAGAATACGAGCCACGCCACGATGACGACGAGGACGACGGAAGGCGTCTGCCCGGTTGCGTCGACCAGCCGCCGCCAATCCTATCGTCGCCGCAACTAGAGCATTCGGACCCAATGGCGACCACAAAGCTCGACAGCCTCATCGTCACGACTGCAACGGGCGTGCACCACACGCTGCGGTCTCCAGTCAGGAGTCCAGACGGAGCGAACAAGTTCATTGTGCGCGCAGCAGGGTCGTTCCACAAGAAAGCGCTCAAGAAGAACGTGCTCAAGGTCGTGGGGCACTCGCACCTGAAACTCGGCACGCTCGCATCGTCCGAGATCAAGCTGCTCCACACTATAGTGCACGCAATGGTCGTGGTAGTGCCGTTGCTGCAGATCCTGTACGGCGTTGTCGGGACGTCGACGCAAGGTCCGCTCAGCAACCAAGCCGACTTGGGCGACGATGGCGTCTGGGCCGATGGGTCGGTCCAGCTGATCGTTTTCCTTGCGTCAACGCTGTTCGTCCGGCGCCTCGTGCTCTACACCCGTCGGCAACCGGTCCAGACAGAGATCCTCCGCCTCGTGGGGCTTTCGTGGGTGATCGCATTGCTCTCGCTCGTCTCGAACGCATGGAACGCGCTGCATCCAGACGACGAGATCAGTCGCGAGCTCATGTGTGCGACCAACACGCTCCTGGCTGTGCTCATCTACTTCACACTCACGCACTTGAGTGACTTCTACCTCACGACCGTGTCCGGATGGTCTGCGCTCGAGCAGTCTGAGCTGACGCCAACACGGGACAACGACACCAACACAAACGCAGCGAAGACGCCGGCGCCGAGGCGATGGCTCCAGATCGTGCGCGGACAACAGTTTGCGCACGCGATCCCAGGCGTGATCCTCGTCTACATGACGCTTCGGCTCACGCTCGGCTGGCGCAGCGCAGTGGTGTTTGACTTTCTCCCGATGACAAATGTCATCACGCCGGTGCGACTGATCCTGCAGCACGGCAAGTCGATCAAGCAGCCGCACTTGCTCGTCGACTGCATCGTGATCACAGTCTTTGACGCCCTCCTGCTCACGATCGCGCTCTACAAGTGCACGTGCGCGCGCCGGTCGTTCCAGCACATCTTTGTCCAGGACTTTGCGCGGACTTTCACCGAGTTCCACATCTTTGTGCTCTACTTCCGCGACACTGTGCTCTACGTGACGGTCGGCGGCCACATCGCAGCGTGGTCTGCGCCATTTGATCGGCTCTTTAGTCCAATCGACTTGGGCAGCGACGCACACGCTGTTCGCGTCGTCCAGATGGGTGCAGTGCAGCTCCAGCTCGGCTTTCTCGTGTGCGTGGCGGTCTGGGTACTCACGACGATGTACTGCGCGCTCCCAGACGACGCGGTCGGCCTCAAAGGCTGGGTCGTCGGCACGAACGTCATCAAGCACCCGCACAAGCAGATCAAGTACTTCCTGTACGAGTCGGACGTGTACCTCACGACCAGGTTCCCAAACCTGCGTGACATTGCGCTCGTGGATCCGCTGCAGTTCGTCTTCGTGGCGCAAGTCGAGGCGTTCAACCTCGCGCAGCTCGTCTATGCGTGCGGGAAGCACGAGAGCGCATTCAAAGACGCAGCGCAAGAGCGCGAGCACGTCCAGCAGTTTGTCCGCGATCGAGACTTCGCGATTGTCGAGATCATTCAAGACGAAGCAACCGACACGCACTGCTTGATCTTGGAGTCGCTCACGACGATCGTCGTTGCGTTCCGAGGCACATCGAGCAAGAAGAACGCCAAGACCGACCTCCAAGCGGCGATGGCACTGCACTTGACCGCCAAGCAGCCGGATCTCTCAAAAGTCCCAGCACTGACTCCGAGGACGCGCCAAAAGTCTGCAGTGCGACTGCCGGACGCAAGTGCGCACACGCAGCGCACGTGGTTACATCGCCTGCTGTGCAAGCGCAATCCGCCAAAAGTGCACTCGGGCTTCTACGCCGCGTACTTGTCGGTCCAGAAGCGCGTGCTCGAGCGCGTGAAGCAGCTCTACGACTGCGACGCGCGCAAGATCTTGGCGACTGGACATAGTCTCGGCGGTGCGCTCGCAGCACTGTGCAGCTTTGACGTTGTCGTGCAGCTCGAGATCGCAAACGTCACGTGCACGACGTTCGGGTGCCCTCGTCTTGGGAACACGTCGTTCAAGAAGAAGTACAACCGCGCTGTGCCAGCGACGTTTGCGTTCGTCAACGCCGGCGACGTCGTCACGAAGCTCCCGCCAAAGACACCGAAAGCGCTGTCGTACACGAGCGTCGGGACAGTTGTGCTCCTCAATGCGTTTGGGAACCTCGTGATCGACCCGAACGTGCTCGAGCTCGCAGTGCTGCATCAAGGTTACTCGGCGAAAGCGCACATGCTTCGAGCGTACCAGCTCTCGATGCTTCTCTGGTGTCTCCGGTCGCACAAGATGCAGTACCTCCCTCGCTTCTGGAGACAGTCGCGTGAGTTCCTCGAGGCGAGCTGCGGACATCTCGTAGAGATCCAAGAGTACCTCCGGCGCGTGCCAGCAGAAGCCCGAGTCGAGGCAGATCAGCAGCAGTAGGTGAGCAAATGGGCATGCAGACTAGCAGACATCGCGATATGGTATCATCGGCGGCTCAGTACCAGCAGTGACAGCCGTCAAAGCCTTGGTTAGCAACGCAACGCAATGCAGAACGTGAGCCAAGACGCACACCGCGGCGGCGGCAGTGCGCAAGAGCGCAGGCCACCTGCTCGATCTTTTCCGACACGCACTGAGCTGACACCGCTCATGTGGCGTTGCGGCATGCACACCGAGCACCATGTGTGGCCTTGGTCGGCTCACACCACGCGCTCGTGCACATACACACACGTGCAACTGGTGCATCTGGTGCACAAGCCCTTGTGCTTGCCACTCTGTGCCACACACGATTGCCACCAAAAGGGCACGAAGAGACGCGGCAAGTTGCGGTTGCGGCCCTGTGCAAAAGCATGATGTGGATGCGTATGCTGTAAGAGAGATGCACATCACTCTCAAGTGTTTGGAGTGTTTTGGTGGAGCCATCTTGCGAAGCAAGTCTCGAGGCGAAATGTGAAATGTGGCGGTGTCGCCGCATGCTGGTTGGCGCTCCTGTGTGGTCTATCTCTCAGTATGAGCTCTACAGCTCTACAGCTCAAGCATGCGATCGCGCCATTTGCGTCGTGTGCAAGTTGAGTTGAAATGCGCTCGAGCAAGCAGCATAGAGATCGCGCTGCGAGTTTTTGCAAATGCACAACCACTTGGTGGTGTTGCACACATTCAAAGCGAGGAGGTGATGATCCTCCGATGCCAGTTCAGGGGTGGTGAGCAGCAATGCTAACAACCAAGCGAGGCACGGGTAGCGAGTGAGCTGCCAGCAGTAGTAGTAGTGATGAGGCTCGGCGGCGCCAGATGCCTCGTTGGTCCGCCCATGTGTGTTTGCGAGAAAATTTGCCGCTTTTGGTCTTTTGGAGGATGGAACGTCGATTCAATACAGTCGGCGTTTGACGACGGTTTTGCGACCGTTGCGACCATACACTCCAGAGTTCACGCAAAGTTCACGCAGAGTTCACAGAGAGAGAGCACATGGACGCGATCACTAGGGACTGCTCCACGACAACGACCTCGATTCGTGAGCGCCGTCAGCGATAGCGCTGTGGAGGCGCCGACACAGCAACAGCCTACAGACACAGCACAGCAGCCTACAGACAGACAACAGCACAGCAACATGGCAAAAAGGCGGCCGCCTCGCACGCCAGTTTAAGAGACATGCGGGAGTCCTTAAGCGAGAAAGTCGCGGTCGTACGCGACGAGTCAGAGTACTCGTTCAAGCACAGCAAGCAGATCCGCTGCGCACGTATCTGCGAGTGCGCGGCTGTGTCCGAGAGGAAAAAGATGGACCAGCCCGAGCCCTCGCGCAGAAAACGGCCAGGCTCGGGTGCTCGCGCAGGCGTGGACTCTTGCACCGCGAGTTGTATGCGAGAAGGGAACTCCATGCGCCGCGCCGCAAAAAGCAAGAGCAAAGAGCACGCGCTTCGCTTGCCTCGGCGCTCACTCTTGAAAACGTCGCCGCCGCCGCCAACAGCCGCCGCTGCTCCTGCTCCTGCGATCGATCGATCGGTCGCTCGCTCGACGACGCCCTGCGCGCACACACACAGCGCGCGCGCCTCCACAGACACACACGACCGACCGCAGTACGACAGATAGACTGGACGATGGCGTTCTCGACGGTCGAGACCATGCGCGCACCGAGCGAGCGGTTCCACGACGACGCGGCGACGGTGCACCACCTCGCACAGCAGCAGCAAAAGCAGCAGCAGCAAAAGAAGCGCGCAGGGTCGCCGACTGCGAGCTCCGTGCGCGAACGCACAGTCGTGGTGTTTGACTGGGACGACACGCTCTGTCCGAGCTCGTGGCTCCATGCTGAGAACCTGCTGCCCAAGTACCGCGGCCACGAGATCATGGCGACGCACGAGCAGCGCTGCATGCTCGCGCTCATTGAAGCGAACGTTGTGCGGCTGCTCAAGAAAGCTGTGTCGTACGGCCCGGTGTTTGTCGTGACTGCGGCCGAGTACGGCTGGGTCGAGATGTCGTGCGCGCTGTACTTGCCGAGCGTGCAGCAGATGCTCGAGCTCTCGGACATCCACATCGTGTCGGCGCGGAGCTGGTACGAGCAGACGTTTGGCGTCGGCGGCGACTCGAACTCATGGAAGCACGAAGTGATGCAGCTCATTGCGCGCAAGTGCTTTATGCACCAGGCGCAGCCCGAAACTGCAGGCGGCAAGGCCGCGCCGGAGACGTACTACAACTTTGTCTCGGTTGGCGACTCCATGGCCGAGCGCGACGCGTGCCACTCCGCGGTCGGGCACGTGCCGTACACATTCGCAAAGACGCTCAAGTTCGTGGAGCACCCGAGCTCGGAGGAGATTGTGCAGCAAGTTGAGCTCACGCACGACTCGTTCGAGCAAATGTGCGGCTGGGGGGCGAACCTCGACCTGCGGCTCACGCGCTCGCAGCTGCACGAGTTGCGCTGCACGAGCTAGCCACTTTTGCACTTGCGACAACAACAACAACAACAACACACTTGCCAGCGCGCCCCACCAACAGAACGTGCGGCGACGACCGACGGCGCCAATTTTTTAAACCCAGCAGCTCGAGCGCCACTAGGAACAAGAACAAGAGCAACGACGACGATAGGTAGTAGTAGATTACACCAGCAGCAGTAGCAGCTGCTGATAGGTCGAGCCATGTACCAGTACGCACATCGACGCAGGCGAGCAAGCCTGCGACGCCGTGCGCATGCAGCCAGCCCATGTAGAATGAATACAGCGGCATTTTGATCCAGAGATCACGAGTTGCGGTGTGACGAGTGGCCATTGCTCCTCCTCCAGTCCATCGCTGTCAGCGCGTTGCTTGACGCCGGCTGCATCACTCGTCGGTTCGGATCGACACTCGCGCTCTGATTTCTGGTTGGAACTGCTCCTGCTACTGCGACTACTGTACGTCGGACGTGCGGGAGCTACTCGGTAAGCTCTTCGGCTCTTGATCGCGGGACGTCGCGCGCTCAGATCGCGACATCATCGCCGACAGTCGACGTGTTCGCGGATGGATTGGTCGCTGCTGCTTTGGTCGCGTCGCCCGTCACGGGCGCGTCGGGCTTCATGATCGTAAAGTGGAACTCGCACGCGGTCTTGTCCGAGTAGTTCTTCAGCGTGTACACATTGCGCGGCGGGACGTAGAACTCGTCGCCGGGGCTCAAGAGGAACCGCGTCGCCTTTTTCATGTCAAAGTACTCGTCGGTCGCAGGGCCAAACGCGACTTCGACTGCCTGCGGCTGGCAGGTCGTGACGTAGAACACTTGGACTGCGTCCGCGACGCTCTCGGCCTCTTTCTCTGCGCCAGGCGGGAGCGCGAGGCGACCGCAGATCCAGCGCGCGAACGGATACGAGCTCCGGAGATTGAAGCTCTGGCCAGCAAAGCCAGGCGGCTCGCCGTCCACTGCTGGGAGCTCGCGGTGCTGGATCTCCGTGGCGCGGCAGATCACGTTCATCCGGTTCACGCAGTTCTCGGTGATGTCAAACAGGTTCGCCCACTCGCCGTCGTCAAACGTCACGCCCTCTGGGAGCTTCGCCTTTGGGTACGCTTGCACCGACTTGCGCTGCGCCGCCGCGCGCTTTGTGAACGTCCGCGCCGACTTTGTCGGTGTCGTAATCCCGGCGCGCTCAATGCCACGGACAGTCGGGATCACAAGCCCAACGCCAGACGACCGGCGCTCGTACACGTAGTGCTCGCCTTTGTACCACTCGAGCGGCTTGAACCGCCGACGCTTCGATCGACGGACGCCAACTGCAGGCTCGTCATTCTCGTCCGTGTCCAAGATGTCGCGAGCGTGCAAGCGCGCGCCTTTAACGTGACTCGGCGCCTCGTAGTCACTGTCGTTGTCGTTGTCGTTGTCTTCGTCGCTCGTGGCCGCATTGAGCGACTTGTCGTGGTCTGTCTGCATCGCTTGCACGTCATCGTCCGAGTCAAATGACGGCACGTAGTTAAGCTTCGCCGATCGCTTCTTCGGCGCTTTGGTCTTGCGCGCGCTCTTGGGCTTGACGGGCTTGTCTTTGACCGGCTTTGGTGCCTTTGGTGCCTTGGGTGCGGCTTTGATCGCTGCAGTCTTGCGCTTGCGCTGTGTCACGCGCATGGACTCAAACGCATCCTCCGAGTCTTTGTCCGAATCCTTCTCAGAGTCCGAGTTGCTGGCTCGCGTCTTCGAGTCACGTGCTTTCGTCGGCTTCGTCTTCTTGCCTTTGAACAGCGCCACGCGAACGTTCGGCGAGTCCTCCGACGCGTCAGCTGCTCTTGCTCTCTTGCCTCCAAAGCGCATCGCATCGAGATCTCGCTCGCTCGCTGCTCGCAGAGACACATGAACAACAACAGTACGCGGTGCAGTCAGTCGCTAATCAGTCAGCTATCAAGCAGAGTGAACAGCGCCAGGCAGCTCCGTCGCACACAGGACGCACCGTTCGAGACTGGCGAGACATTGTCGCCTTGGAGCGAGAACGGACTGCTGACGTCGTCAAAGCCAACGTTGTCGTCTGCGAACGAGTCGCGCGGCGGCTTGCTCGTCGCCTTCGCTGGGGACGTGACTTTGGGTGGCGGCGGCACGCGGATGGGCGACATCGCTTGGAGCGACTTGCGCTGGATCAGGCGCTTCACGGGTCCAAGATCGTTGTCTGCGCGCGTCGGCGGGATCGGAACCGACTTCATGGCAGAGCCCGTGTCGAACGACGTGCTCATGTTAAAGTCGTGACTTGGCGCTGGCGACGACGCCGTGCTGAACTTGGAGAACGTCGACGTGTTCGCGTGCAACGGAGCGCGCGGTGGTGGCGTTGTCATCCTCGCAGTTGGATTCGTCGCTGGCGATTGGTCAGGACTGCGACTGCTGCCGACTCGCGATGACACCGTCCGTTTGCTTGCGAGCGCAGACGCGATGAAGCTCATGCGACTGCCTCTCTTTGCGCTTGGGCGAGCGCTCGAGGCGCCTTCGTCCAAGTCCATTGTGTCGGTCGAGAGGTTCGCGTCCTCGTCGTCGCCGTTGCCAAAGTCGTACTCGGCGCTCGGCGCACTCATGCCCGAGAGCCGCACGTGGCGCTCGCTTGTCGTCGATCCAGTCGACACGTCGCGGTCCAAGATACTCGCTACAGATCCGCACACACGCACACATTCGCCAGTCGGTGCGTCAGTGAGTCATTGGTGCAGTGGCAGGTGGCCGTGACAGCAGCAGCGACTGCGCGAGACGCACGCTCATCGTCGTCGTCGTCTGGGTCAAAGTCGTCGTCGTCGTCGGCCCAGAACTCGTCAATGTCCTCGAAGCCCTGGTTGTCCTTGCGCACGACTGCAGGCAAGCGGTGTCTGTACGTAGAGCGAGCGAGATGCAGTGAGCGTCAGGAGCCACAGACGGTTGGGCTCTCTCTCTCTCTCTCTCTCAGTGCCCATGGCGTACGTGGCGTCCGGTTTGCTCGTCTGTCGTGTCGTAGCGAGCGATCGCAGAGTCAGGAACAGTCCGTCCGCGCGTCAGTACAGCGCGCTCTGTCTCGCGAGAGCTGCAGTAGATGCAGACGCACCTTGGATGCCTCCTCCATGTACTGCTTCAGGCTCCTCGCGTCGACCGGCGCGCGCTCACTCGCCGCTCTGTGTCGCACAAACAGGCAGTTGGGGATATGTGACCTCGCACGCACACGTGTACGCGTCCCATGGCATCACATGAGCTCGAGCACGCACTTTGTCCGCGGCATGAGCGCAGCGAGCTCGTCGACATCCTGCGAGTTCTACATCATGACACGCGCACAGTCAGCGCTTCTTCTTGTCTGCACGCACACATGCCCTCGCGCGAGCGGTCCACAACGGCTGGTGTCGCCATTGCCATCGCTGCCGCCTTCTGGACACGCGTGTACGCACCGCCGCCATGCTGCTGTCGTCGCGCTCGCTCGCTCGCTTGTTCTTGCGCGTTGCTGTTCAAAGTGAGGAAAGATGGAGCATACAAAACGCAAGTGAAAACATTTGAAAATCAAAGGACCGCGAAAATGCGGATCGCCACAATGTGTTCAAATTGGGTGATTGCAAGATCAGAAGAGATAATCAGCTGTGTCGAATCTTGAAGATGGCACCAGTTCAAGATCGCTGCAACCTGTCACCGGAGCCGCTGCTCGCTCGCTCGCTCGCTCGATTGGAGCGCTAGGTCTCGTTGTCGTCCTCCATGACGGCTGCATCGTCGTCTCCTTCTCCATCATCGTCTCCTTCTCCATCATCATCACTGCGAGCGCGCGCGCACACACACACCGCCATGCATCTGGACACTGCTCGACGGCGCCTGCTTTCCTTCGATTGTCGATTGCTGCGCGCGCTGACTCCTGGTGGACAGTGCACGCGTTGCACTGGGTCCGTCGGTCGGTCCACATGGCGAGCACTGCCACGCAAGGCAAGGCAAAGCAAAGCAGGACTTGCATGTTCAGTGCAGCACAGTTGCGCGAGCGCATTCTGCGATTCGCCTCGCTTCGGTGCCTCGCTCCTGATGGCGTCTCGACGCGCACTGCGGCAGCTACTGGCTGTGCTGCTCGCTGCGCTCTGCGCCGCAGCGCACGCGCTCGCAGCTTCGCCGCGGCTCCGATTGTTCACAGTCTTTGCGCCGCCACCAGCAAACAACAGTAGCAACAGCTCAGCGTCGGTGTCGGCTGTGCTCGCAATGCTCGCTGCCGCACCTGTGGCGCAGTTTGCGAGCGACTTCATCCTCATTGGCGAGCCACTCCAGGCACAAGCGCAGCCGCATGTCGACAGCTACGACGCAACGAATAGCACGCAGATCTTGTACCAGCGCCCGCGCTGGAAGCTCCTCGACGAAGGCAGCAAGCACGAGGAGGTGCGCACGAGTGCATACCCACACGCATACTTGGTCCATCGAGCGCCGCCATCTCACACCCCCTGCTCGATCTATTGCCTTGGCCATGATCGTTCGACCCGGCAGGCCGTACCGCTCACGTACGCGCGCTTCGTCGCGGTCGAGGACGCGAACGCGACCACGTGTCTTGCCATTGCGCACTGGAACGCGTCTTGGAACAGCGGCGACGCGGGCGACGCAGTCAACCGGTACGCAGCGAGTCTCCTCGCAAGTCTCAACACGAGCTGCGCGCCACGCGACGTCGTCGCACTCGCGCTCTCGTCGCCTGCTGCAAGCACTGCGCTCGCAACGCTCGATCCCAATGCGACAGCAGCAGATCCGCTTCAGCTCGTCGAAGCCTCGCACGTGCTCCATCAGCAGCAGTACGTCTCGCCGTCGGTCGCAGTCGTGAACATCCCCAGCGCCGCGTCGAGTCGGCTGTTCGTGCGCATGCACTCGACCATGTGCGCCGACCGCGCTGCGACGCTCAGTGGACTCGCGGGCGGCGCGATTGCGTCGACTGCACTCGCGCTCGAGCTCTGCTCTGGAGCGAGCTGCTCGATCTGCAGACCTGCGAGCTTCGCAACAACGTCAGCAACGGGCGATGGCGACGATCCGAGCCGCGCGACGAAAGACAAAGGCGATGGCGCTAGCGCGAGTGGCAGTAGTGGCTCAACGTCGCGGTCGATGGTGACCATTGTCGCCTGCAGTCTCTTCCTCGTCGCCGCGGTGCCAGTGATCCTCGTGCTCTTTCGCCACCAGTTCTTCGCACCAGCCGCGTCGACGAAGGAAGAGACCGAGCTCACGACAGATCTGGCGCGCGTGCTGCGCATCTAGGACCGCTCATGCATCACGAGCCGCTCGTCAATGACGAAGATCTGTGCGCATAGTGAGTCTGTTAGTACACCCTCGTCGCCAATCGCTCGCAGTAGCTCGATCGGAGAGCTCTTTGATCCTCGACGATGGCTTCTTCAGTTCAGGTCTGCTGTTGTGTCTGCCAGTCTCGCGCTCCTCGCGACGCGGTCAGCGAGCGCTCTCTTGCCTACTCTCATCACTTTGGCGATCGCAGCGATGGTGAAGCAATCAGTACGCCTCAGGGACGAGAAGGCGAGTGAGCGAGCGAGTTGGTCAGAGGTCGTGACTCGCTGGCGCTGCCAATGGTGTATATGTGTCGATCCGTCTAGACACCTGCACGGCTGCACACGAGTGCAGTTGGCTACTGCGGGTTCTGGAAGAGCCAGAGCATCGTCGACGCGCTCGAGAGGTTCACAGCGCAGTTGACGCGGTCGAGGTCGTGCCCGCCTTCGACGAGCCCCCAACGGCTGATCTGGAACTCTTCTTCCAGACGCGACAGCTCCATCGCGTCCTTCGCCGTGATGTGGCGCTTGAACAGCGCGACGGCCGTGATCAGCGACTGCAGACCACCACACACGCAAGCGCCTCAGTCGACTGCGACCTCACGAGGACGTCTCTACTTGCGCACACACAGACGCAGCGTCCACTGGTCGTACCTTGCACTCTTTCGTTGCGAGACGCAGCGACACGAGCTCAAAGTCGTTCAGCTACAGCAGGACACAGAGGACAGCAGACAGGTGAGTGCGAGTGTGAAGGCAGCAGACAGATAGAGAGCGTGCGCACCTGCTCGAGGTGCGAGCGCACGTTGCGGACGACCTGCTCGCTGTGCGACAGACCGGAGATCGTGCCGTGGCTCACGTCGACGTCGCCATCGAACGCTTTGGCGAACCACTGGCGGAGCGGAGTCCACTTCTTCGTCTGGAGCGCTGCGAGCTTCTCCATCTGGTCGGCCGTGACTTGGTAGCACACGGTGTCGGTGTGGAAGTAGTGCATCATCTCATCCACGAGCTCCTGCTTGCTCGACGTCTTGCCCAAGTCCAGCGCCGTTGACGCGAGCGACATGAGCGGCATCGTCGTGGGACGAATGTCCGTGGTCTGCGCGTCCCACTCGTGCGCGACTGCGAATGCAAGGGCCTTGTTTGGCAGACGCACGGACGTGCGCGAGCCGGTCTTCACGGTCTTGCCATCGAGCGTCACTGCGTGCAGCTCCTCGCCGTCTTGCTCGACCGTCTTCACGCCCACGTCCTTGTAGAAGCGCGCAACGCCAGTGATCTTCGCGCCTGTGCAGGAAGGCAATGGACGTATGTCATGCAGCTGCACCGAGCGCGGGTGTGAGTCCGTACGAGAGACGCACCTGCGACGCCGCCAGCGCCAGCTTTGGCCGAGAACTCACGGCGCAGCGCAGTGTGCAGCTTGCTGCCACTCGTTCGCAGCAGCATCATGCTCATCAATGCGTTACTCGCAAAGTGAGCTGTGCGAGAGTGCCATAGTGAAGCCAAGTCAATGCCATCTCGATAGTGAAAACAAGTCACTGCTGCGCTTCCTGCGACTCGGCAAGCCAAGCAAAACAAACAAACCAAAGCATCGCTGCGGCCATGTCGTCGAACCCGCAGCACGTCGTGGACACGGAGGACGCCGCGGAGCTCAACCTCGGCGACGACTTCCGCAACGAGACGTGCCTCTCGAACGCCGAGGTCGCTGTCATCCTCGAAAAGCAAAAGTCCGACTACGAGAACCAGGAGAAGCAGCTCACAGGGTGCGTCTCTTCTTGCCATGCGCGGCTGCATTCGCAGGCGGCAGCATCGGTCGCGGATCGATACGATAGCGAGAGACGCGCTACTGGTACTGACGCGCTCTCTCTCTCTCTCTCTCTCTTGTGTGTGTGTGTGTTTGCGTGCACGCGCAGTGTGTTCCAGAAGACGTACTCGTACGTCCAGCGCTTCAGTGGCACGAAGGACCCCGTTGCGAACCAGGCGTCTGTGACGGAGCTGCGAGAGTGAGTCGACTGCTGTGCTCGTGGCGCGACAGTATCTGCACCTGCTTGTACGGGTCGGCAGCAGCGCCTGCACTCACTTCACTGCTATGCTTGCAACTGTACGCGTGCAGAGCGCTGATGTCGCTGGCGTTCCAGCGCGAAGTGGACGGACAAGTGGCGGAGTACCGCCTCGAGGAGTTTGAGATCGCGTGTCTGTCGAACTTGAACCCGGAGGAGGTGGAGGAGGCCGTGGCGCTCATCCCGAGTCTCCAGAAGCGCTTCGCAGAGGACGAGATCGAAGAGATCCTCGGGATCGTCTCGCGAACCGCTGCGCGCATGTTTGGCTAAGAGGTCGTCGTCAGTGCGTTGCGTGCGAGCGTAACCATCGTAACCGCCACCATTTGCGCAATTTTGGCTGTCTAGTCTGTTCGAGCCATTTGCTGTGTGAACAATTGGACTCTATTTTGCACGGCGCTAAGTCGCACCAGCTGCAACACCAAGCACAGCAATGACCACGAAGCAAGTGCGCGCGTACGTGCCGCTGCGCAAGAAGCGCAAGAGCGTGCACGCTGGCGAAGGAGGAGAAGAGGAGAGCAATGGCGTCCTGTCGTACAGCGCGACGACCGCCGCAACTGGTGCTGCAGCTCTCGCTAGCGACGCGCTGCAGGAAGCTGCGTGGACGCGCTTGGAGCACGGCATCTCAGTCGCGACTGACGCTGTGAGCACCACGACATCTACAGCAGCGAGTAGAAGCAGCAACACGGATGACGTGCCGCTTCCAGTCGAGACATTCGAGCAGATGGACCTCCCGAGTCCAATCCTACGGTGCGCACACGCTGGAGGCGACTGTGCTGTGGCGATCCTGGCAAATGGACTGAGGAGACTCATCTCCTGCTACTCGTGCGTCTTGCTTGGTGCTGCCACGCAGTGCTCTTCATGCGCGCGGCATCGTCCGGCCCACTGCAGTTCAGATGCAAGCGATCCCGTCTGTACTGAGCGGTCGTGACGTGATTGGTCTCGCAGCGACTGGCAGTGGCAAGACGCTCTGCTACCTCGTGCCACTGCTCGTGCTGCTCTCGCGGCAGCCACAGCCACAGCAGCAACAGCTCTACCACGCAGCGCCAATTGGGCTCGTCGTCGTCCCAACACGCGAGCTCATGGAGCAGATCGTGCACGAGCTCCGCCACTTCGCAGCACCAGCCACAGCGTCCAGTGCGCCAACCAGTAGCAGCAGCACCAGTCCCTGCGACAGCGAGCCGCAGTGGCTGGTCCATGGCGACGCGTTCACTGCCCTCGGTGTCTGCGGCGGCATTCCACTGCAGCACCACGTCACGCAGATCCAGCAGCAGAGCCATCGCCTCAGTCGCAGCCACGCGCCGATCTCCGTCGTCGTTGCGACACCAGGTCGCTTGCTCCACTTGCTCGAGCGCCGCGTCCTATCGCTCGACGCACTGCAGTACCTCGTCCTGGACGAAGTCGACCGCATGCTCGACATTGAGATGGAGCCGCAGCTCCGCGCGATCCTCCAGACAGCAAACACTGCGGTGGCGCGGCAGACACTGCTCTGGTCTGCGACGATGCCGCGCTTCCTCGACCGCCTCGCGCGCTCGGCAGTGCTCAACCCGATCACAATCTGCGTCGGCATGGGCAAGGACCGCGTCGGTCGAACGCGCTTGGACGTCTCGCAGCACGTCCAGTTTGTCGCGAGCGCGCGGGACAAGCGCACTGCGCTCCTCCGCGCGCTCAGGACAACGCCTGCGCCGCCAGTGCTCGTGTTTTGCAACTCGCACGCGAGCGTCGACGCCGTCACGCGCGTGCTCCAGACCGAGCAGTTCCACGTCGCGTCGCTCCACGGCGACAAGTCCCAGGCGTATCGGTTCCAAGTCGTCGCGGCGTTCCGCGCTGGCTTTGTCGACGTGCTCGTTGCAACCGACGTCGCAGCGCGCGGTCTCGACTTCCGCGACGTTGCGCACGTGGTCATCTACGACATGCCGCATACGATCGACGACTACGTGCACCGGTGCGGCCGCACTGGACGGCGCCAGCAAGAGCAGCTTCGCAGCGAGAGCCAGCCGCAAGGTCGCGTGACGGCGTTCCTCACGACCGAGTGCGGGATTGCAACGGAGCTCCGAGCGCTGCTGGTCGAGACAAAGCAGCCGGTGCCACGTGAGCTCGAGGTCCCGAGTCGCTTCCAGGCACCACTGCGTACCGCGCAGTCGTGAGGGCGACAAGGGCACGATGACATGCAAGGCAGCGAGCTAGCGCCTGCGCGTCTCGCCGTTCATTCACATCGACGCACTCGACAGACAGACAGACAGAAGCGCGTTTGGCTTTGTCCCGACACGTACGTCTCTACCGCCGCTCTCTCGTCACCTTGGTACGAAGAAGCACAGACGCTCTACGCGTCGTACGCGCGCACGTGCTTGATCACGCCCATGAGCTGGTCGCCAGCAAAGCGTCCGAGGCTTCCGCGCGCAACGCTCAGCTCTGAGAACGTCTCAACACAGTCGACGAGTGGACTCGAGCGGCTACGAGCGTCGCTTGCGCCAGTGAGGCACGCATGTGCGTTCGCAACGCGTGCAATCGCGACTGGCACAGGCTCGAACGTGTGGTCGCCGTACTTGACGGGCGTCGTGTGGTCGCCGGTGACGACGATCGTCACGTCCTGGTGCGGACTCAGCTGCTCCTGGACGCCGCGGATGATGCGCGCGACCATCTCGTCGGCTTTCTCAATGAAGTGGATCTACAATAGCCAGTCAGTCAGTCCGGTCTCGTTAGGACTCTGTTGCAGACAGAGACAGCGTCCGTGACGTCGACAGAGCCATCCTACCTTCTTGGCAACGTCACGGTCGTGCCCTGCGTCGTCGACTGCTTTGACGTGAACAAAGCCAAAGTCGTAGTCGCCCGTCGCGAGCATTGCGAGCGCGGTCTCAGCTTTCGAGAGCAAGTTCGTGTGGTAGTCGCCAGTAGCGCCAGGTGCTTTCACGAGATCAAAGCCGAGCGACATGCCAAGACCAGCGATGATGCACGTCGGTGCGATCATGAACGGCTTCAGCCCGTGCACGTCTTCAAACGTCGGGACGTTGATGCGCTCGCCGGGACCGCGCAAGAGCACAATGTTCGCAGGCGGTTCGTTCCGACACGTGCGCGCGACGTTGATCGGATGCGATGACAGGTGCTCGTGGAACACGGACGAGACTTTGTTCAGCACTTGGCTCGAGTACGTGGCCTCGGGCGAGTCGTCCATCGGCCGAGACGTCTCGAGGGGAAGGCTAGTGGAGCACGTAAATACGTAAATACGTAAACAAATCCGACAACGCATGGAACAATCGCAACGTACTTGTCTTTGAGCGGGTCGGTGCCTGTGATCTTGTCGCACAGCCCAGCGCCTTTGAACACGACGCCGCAGCGGTGCTCCGTCGCGTACTTTGTCGCAACGCGCACGTTTGGGAACCCAGGAATGTCCATGTTGTCGAGGAACGCGCACAAGTCGATGCCCCACGACGGGAAGTTGCGGTCAACGCGACGGCGCTCGACAATGAGCTCGCCCTTGTCGTTCTGCATACACGAGCGAGCAGTGGGCTGTCAGCGCCTTCTTCGCAGCGAGCACGTCGGAGGCGCGAGCGAGCGCCTGGACGTGGACGCACGCACCTTCTTCACTGTTGCAAAGTTACACTTGAACGCGACGTCGCCCTTGTCCATTGGGAGCCCGGCGCCCATGGCTTCGAACGACCCTCGGCCGCGGTAGTGGCTGAAGCGCAGTCCATGCAGAAGGTGCATGCGCGGGCACGACAAGAAGTTGCGCGCGTCAGCTGCGCATGTTGCAAGCCAGGAGTAGTGTATTGCATTGATGCAAGGCGTACATGACAGGGTCGTAGCCCAAGATTGACATGTGCGCAGTGTCGCTGCCGCACGCAAAGCCTGGCGCGACCGGGTCCAGTAAGCCTGTCACGCCTCCGCCTGCACACGCATAGGCAAGCAGATGGACACGAGTGTTAAACACACAAGTCACGTGGCTGTCGTCGTCGATTGAGTGGCAAGTGCACCACCACGTACGCGCGATCGCGTCCATCGCTGGTGTGTGCGCAGCTTCGAGCGTCGTGCGCTCCCCCAGCTCGTGCAGCGACACATCTGCGAGGCCGTCAATGAGCACGAACACGACTGTGCGCTTGGTCGCTCTCGCCGGCTGCTTCGTCGATGCCGCCATGCTTTCGGGGGACGACGAAGGCTCAGTGTTGGCGGTCAAAGTCAAAGCTCGCCAAGACAACTGTATTCGACTTGCGTGAGGCAATTGCTGCGGTACATTCTACATCAGGCGGATGTGCCTAGGATTATCCGACGTTTAGTCCAGCAAGTTGGATAAATATCGGGTTTGTACGGTTTGCATGAGGAAAGCGAGTCTCGTGCTCGTGCTCGTGCTCGTGCTTGTGCTCGTGCGAGTTGTCTTGAAGCCCTCACTGCGATGGCCTCGATAGCCTATGAACTCGCAGCCGAGACGCACTCGATGGGACCGTCTTGCTCGAGAGGATCTGGTTTGACTAGCACTCAATCAATCAACTGAGCTACCCGCACGTGATGATCTCTGCCCATGTCAGCTCACCGGCACACACAGTGCGCTCGAGCGCAAAGTCGTGCCAGTCGAGTCCCGACCGATGCCCTGTGTGCTCGAGCGGCACGAGGTACACGTGCTGCGGCACTGCAGACCGGTAGTAGCCCAGGCGAGTCTTGGACGTCGCGCCGTACCGCCAGGA
>JAASFT010000253.1:0-26673 GCA_023333885.1 Globisporangium parvum
CGGCGTTCGGTGCGAGCGTGCACGAAGCCGACCCACCGGTGCTCGCGACGACCGCCGGCGACTTTCAGCACCAGGAGGAGCACGAGCTGCTGCTCTTTTGAGTCGTGAGTTGAGTGTTGTTGAGAGACGAGTGAGATGAGTGAGTGAAGAGTTGAGCTTAGTGTTGAGAGTCGCGAGCTCTCGTTCGAGTCGAAAGTCGCTGGAGCTGAGCCAAGTGCACGTTGAACTACGATGTTCGCGCGAAGCATACAATGACCAAGTGATGTCGTGACAGTTGCGACTGGACCAAATCGCAACTTATCTGTATCGATTCGACATAGCGAACACCTAGCGAATCTAGACTCTGTTGTTGCGCGGGTCAGCTTTACCGTTTTTTTCGAACGCACTTTTTGCACCAGCTCTATCGCACTCGACGCGGTGCTGGAAGCGAAGACGCAAGCGAAGACCTCGAGCGAGCGTCACGTGTGCGTGTGCGTGTCAGGGTTCTCGTGGACGAACCTGCCGTCGCTGCGTGGACACACCACCACAGCTAGCGTGCGTATCGCCAGTCGCTTCATCGAGTCCGCGTACAAGCGACTCGACCACCACCAACTGCTCGACGCACGTACACCAGCTGCCATGACGCCACCGGCGACGCTAAAGAAGAAGCGCCGCAAGATGAAGCAAATGCAAGGACTGCTGCTCCTTGCGCGACCGCACCACCATCATCAGAGCGCGCCGCACCACGCTGCAGGCGCTCGCGTGGTCTTTGCGCCGGCAAAGAAGGTGCTGGTCGTACTCCAGCCGCAGCAGCTCCAGCTCGCGTACTCGGCACCGGTTCGTTCGTTTGGTCGTGCGTCCACTCGCACTATACATCGCTCTCGCTCTCTCGCTGTCGCCCCAAGAGGACTGACACACTGCTGTTTGGACGCACAGGAGGACCAAGACATGACGCACATCCTCGGTCGCATCGACTTGCGTGGCGCGCAGCTCGAGCAGCTCCCAGACGGCTTCGTCATCCACGAGAGCGGGACGAGCGGCAAGGTGCGTCCGTGTACACGTTTCGGTGGCTCTCTCTCTCTCTTGTCGCTGGCGAGCGCGTGGACACTGAGTCGCAACGGCCATGATGCTGGTCGCGGGCTCCTGCGCAGAAGTTCAAGCTCCAGGACCGCGACCAAGCGACGACCGACGCGTGGTTCTTCGGTGTCTACGCAGCGATCACCGAGTTCACGCGCCTGCCGATCCCAGCGCGAGAAGACCACGCGCGCAAGTTCTCTGCCGTGCTGACTGCGAGTCTTGTCGACGACGTCACGGACGACCTGGTGCGTCGGCTCCCACGCTCTCTCTCTCTATGTCTGCCATTCTGTCACTTGCACGTGCTGGGTGGTGGCTAACTAGTGAAGCCATTGCCACTGCTGGCAGGAGGTCGAGCTGTCGTGTCAGCTGCTCTTGCCAGCACGGCCGGTTGAGAAGCCGAGCGTCCGCTGGAAGACGTGGAAGACGTTTGCGCAGCTGCAGGCGTTTGACGAGTGCGTGTGTCCGCACTAGTGGACGCTCCAGTGCGCCTCTCTCTCTCTGTCCGTGTGAAGCCGACTCTAACGCTCTTGACTTGTCCTTCTCTCTCTCTCTCTACACCCATCGCAGCGACCTCCGGAGTCTCTACGGCGCGTCCATGAAGAAGCTGCTGTTCCCGCGTGAGCGCAAGCGCGACTCGCTCTTCGGCGGCCTCCGCCGCAAGCACAAGCAAGAGCTCAAGGAGCAGCAGCTCGCAATGTACATTGACAAAGTGCGTCGTCTGCGAGCCCATCACGTGTGCGCTGAACGTGCTCTCTCGACGACGGACCGACGAATGGACGAACTGATGTGCCGTGTGCTTGTAGGTGTTTGAGCTTCCAGGCGTGGCTGCAGAGCCAGTGTTCCTGTCCAAAGTCGCCGCCTTCCTCGGCTTTGACTCGTTCTTTGAGATCAAGGTACGTCTGTTCAGGCGACTGACTGACCGGCGCACTGCTCCGTACCCGCTCTTCGGACTGACACATGTGCATTGCGCCACGACCTGCTGCTGCTGCTGAATGATGATGGCGCGTACAGCACGACACGGCCGAGCACGACGGCAACGCGCTATCCGAGACGTTTCTCACTCAGTACGAGCCTGCAAACGACAACGAGCTAGCACCAACGTCCGAGTCACCGGAGGCGTCAGGCTACACAGAGCCACAGTCGCAAGCTGAGGCGCAGCCTCTTAGCTCGTCGTCGACGTACGAGTATGAGGTGCGACCAAGTGCGAACGAAAGCGTGCTGCTGCTGTGATGTGCTACTCACAAACCGACGGGCACTACCTCTCACTGTGCACTTGACAGAATCGCCGCTCGAGTGTGCAGTCCGTCGATAGTCTCCCGCCGCTCTCGCGCAGCAGCTCGCAGTTTGACGACGTGGGCACCGAGTACGTTGAGATCGTGCCTGAGACTGACCCGAAAGCAGCGAAGAAGCTGCACAAGAGCATTCTCCAGCGCGTGCGCGAGCTCGTGAGCCATGACGACGACCGCGTGCGCGAGTTCCAGGAGCAGACGAAGTACTTCGGCACGAACGAGATCTCGACGACCGAGTACTGCGCGTTCCTCCTCGGTGCATTTGGCTCGAAAGAGTGCTGTCAGCTCATCCCGATGATGGCGCGGCTGCTCCCAGACGACGACAGGCGCAACGAGCTCATGGACGGCCGGTCCGCGATCTGGCGCCGCACGATCCGGCGCAATCGCCGCCGCTCGAAGCAGTTCTCGGAGAGCGTTGCGTTCCAGCAGCAGCGGAACGAGGTCGTGCACGAAGCCGTGGTGCACAAGATGCGTCCCAAGTCCGACAGCATGACAGCGCTGCAGTGGTACCAGGACAAAGACGCTGCGCATGCGTCCGCGTCGCGCCACTCGATGATCGAGACACCGAGTGCTACCGCCTTCCCACCGCGCAGCAACAGCAGCAGCGGCAGCAGCAATCACAGCAACAGTGGTCGGAGTGCGCCTGGGAACCAGGAGAGCGGGATCGACACGGCGCCGCCGCCAGCGTACAAGAAGTCGCTACTGGACCCGCGGCGGAAGCTCCAGCACCGCGCGTCGTTCAATCACCACTTCAGCGACACGGTGGCGGACCCGATCCAAGAGGAGACGCCGACGTCGTTCGACTCGGACGATGACAACCAGACGTCCGAGTACCGTCGCAGCGATGGTGCAGTCTCGTCAACTGCGGCATCTAGCGCCACTGCGAGTGCTGCGAACCGTGGTGGATGGCCAGCACTCGAGCGAAAGTCGTCGCATGGTGGCGCCAGCTGGACGCGCCAGTCGGACCGCCACTACGATGACGATGGCGCTGGTGCAGCGGTTGACTACCGCTTGCGGCGCTCGAGTTTGAAGACCGAGCTCGAGTCAGCGCCGGCGCCAGCGGAAGAGAACCCTGTGCTCGCGCGGCTCAAGAAGCAAGGCGCTGTGAACTTCATGATGCGCTGAGCAGCTGCTAGTTGAGTGACTGAGTGACTGAATGAAGAGCAAGAGTGTCGTGTGCGCGAGCCGTTCGTTCGCAATGCTCCATGCGATGCGCTGTGTTCGGAGGCGCAAGGCGTCAGATCTGTGGCTGTGTCTTGGATAGCGAGACACTCTGTCTCGCATCCGTTTCGCGCCGCTATGTTTATGTCTCGTGCTCTCTCCTTCATCACGGCATCTTGCTCCGAGAATCGTCATCGCGCCTCTCGTCTTCGGCGACGACGACGACCACGTGCGGCGCGTGCTGCTGACATTTGCTCCCACGCAATCGAGACTATCAAGTGACGCGTGACCGCCCAGGACGAGAACGAGCATGGCGGCAGTGACGAGCCAGGAGCTCCAGGACGCATGACAAAAAGTCAAGCAGGCCAAGTCGCTCCCAGACGTACGTTGCATGGCACCACGCTCTCCGAGCTCTCGGTTAGTTCACAGGAGCGTGCGAGTGAGCGTAACATGTCTCGCGCTCTTGTCGTGGGTGCATGCTACTTGCTCATAGCCTCCGGCGACCAAGTTACCACTCTTTAGCGCCAAGACACCGATGAAGACGCGCTTAGCAGCGATCCAGCACGTGCTCAACATGCTCGAGTGCGTTTGCATGTGTTGCCTGCGAGCTCCTCCATTGCGGCATCGAGCCCACTCGACCACCTCTCACAGTCATGCTCTCTTGTCCGACGCTGCTCAGATACAACTACACGGGGACGCTCTACTTCGACGTGAACAAGAACCGGAGCTTCAAGAGCATCGTGTCGACTGCGAAAGACATTGTGAACGAAGTCCTGCCGATCCAGTGCCTCGAAGCCGTGTTCCTCGGCGCGTACCTCACTGCGAACGCCCCAGACCTCGAGCGCTTCCCAATCAGTTTCAAGACTGTCGCCGGTGGCACTGTGCACCGCCACATTGTCCTCGCCGTGCAGCATCAGCACGCCAAGTGGGGCGCGCTCGGACTGAGCCGGAGCGACAAGCTCATGTTCAAAGAGCTCAAGTACGCAGCGCTGAGCGAGCTCGTGCAGGACTTTTGCCGCGAGTTCGACCTGCTCTTTCACACCGTCCTTAAGGTCTACGTCGGCTTCCCGTTCAGCCACGACATCCACTCGTCCGAGAAGGTGGAGTGGCGGGTACGTCCGTCCGTCTCTAAGCTCCAAGCTGCGGCTCTCCGTCTCTTGTGTGTCAAAACCACGCAGCAGTCGCATCTCGAGGCTTACGTTGACCACACCTCGGCACTTGTGTTGCCACGACGACTGCTCTGCTCTAGATGATGAACCTCTCGGTCGAGACCAACAAGTGGACAGACGTGGCACACCACTTGGACACGTTTGCGAAAGAAGCGGGCGACATCCTGGCGTTCAAGAAGACGAAGGGCGTGCTGCCGGACTCGTTTGCGCACAAGTTCCCACTGCACATGCCCGAGGTGGAGCCAGGAAAGAAGTCGCCAGATCGACGCGCGTCCCTGCACGGTGCGTCGTTCGAGCTCCCTGGTGTGTTTGGCGACGACGACACTGTGTCGCCGCCGCCAGCAGCCGAGACGCTCAAAGTCGAAGCGAGTCCAGAGAAGGACGAGAGCAAGCTGCCAAAGCCGATCATCGTCGCACCCGACCGACTCGAGTTCAAACAGGCGCTCGCGGTATGCTCTCTCTTTCTCGCTCGCGCTACCTCTTCTCATGGGTTCTGAAGCAGATCCTGACACTAGTTCGATGCTACTACACACTCGCTCGCGCTCTCTAGAACGCAGCACAGGTGCTGCCGACGAACATCTTTCTCCAGAACACGACTGCGTCGCCGTACTTTGTTGACATTGAAGAGCGCTCTGGCCAGCTCGAGATCGTCACGCGTGGTTCGGTGGCGAGACGCCAAGAGCCTGACGACAGCGACAACGCTGCGACTGCGAGTGCGTCCAGCACACCAGCGTACTCGACTGCGACGTTCCGCGTGTCAGCAGTACGTGAGCTGCTCCATGTCATGAGAGCTGAAGCAAAGTGCGCTCGGCGCGAGTCACGTGGTGTCGCGCTTACTGACTCTCTCCTACTGCGCTTGGTCGTGCATCGTTGCTCTGTAGAAAGGGATGACGGTCGTCGCGATCAAGTACAGAGGTGCGCTGCCTGCAAGTGCTGCAGACGCTACGTCACAGCCGAGCAACGAGCTCCGTGCCCGCGAGTCCAAGCCGCCGCCGAACCCCAAGACGACTGCAAGAGGCAGTAAGGCTGGGAGTGACGGCAGTAGTGGTACCATGAACACTGCTACGGTCGCTCTGTCTCGCCAAGTCGTGACGTTCAAGTGCCGACGTCTCGTGCGCTCGAGCGAGGACCCGTCGAGCGAAGTGGAAGACGGCGAGACGTACGTGAGCGAGCTTCCATTTGCCATTCTCCCAACGCAGTAGTAGGAGCGAGCGAACTTGAGCACCACAAGAGCAAAGACGACGGTGGACAGACGCACAGCAAGCAGTTGACGGGAGAAGAGGATCGAGGGATGCATTGCGCAAGTTACGCGACCGTCAGGTTGATCACCGCGAGTGGTAGCGCATCGGACGACGCGAGACTCTCGCACAGGATGTAGTAGCTCCCTGGCAACGTCGAGGCAGGAAGCGCGAGCCCCTGGACAGACGCTTTGCCGTCAGTTGTCTCGATAACCACTTCGTTCACGCGACGCTCTTTCGTCTCAGTCTCTGGCTCAGCGTCATCGGTTAGAGCCGCTGCTGTTGCTAACGTCTCGCTCACATCTTCAATCCTCGTGCAGTCTGCAGACTTGAGTTCGCGTCAGTAGTAGACTGACGTGGGTCGGTGTCGTCGCTGTCCTGGAGCACAAAGTACCACTGCGCGTTCCGCGATGTGTCTGCTTGCTGCTCCTGCTCTTGCTGCCCGTCGTTGAGCGTCGAACTCGTCGCAGATGATAGCTCCTTCTCGTCAGTGCCAGTCGATGTACGAGCAGTCACAGCAGCGGCTGCAGCGTCGAGCTGTCCTTCAAAGACGCGCAGACGGATCTGCCGCCGCGATTCGCCTTGCACAACGACCGAGTCATTCATGGCTCCACTGGCGTCCGCCGCTGCTGTATCACGTACGCTCAGGATAGCAAGGCGCGGGAGCGCCTTGTTCTCAATGTTTAGTGTCGATGGAAGGTCGAGCAGCACGTCCTCTTCGACTTGCTGGTGTTGCTGCTGCTCGACGCTTCGAGCACTCACTGCTGCAGACGCAGGTCGGCTGTTGCTGCTGTTACCAGTGGTTCCAGTGCTGCTTCCCGTGCGGGTGGCCACGACCTTCACTTCGAGTCGAGTCGCACACTCTGTATCCATGAACGAAGCGCATGTGAGCAGGACCAAGAAGACGCACTATGCAACCAGGACTGTGCGCATCGACTTGTCGTACCAACTGGGCGATTGCGACTCCACACGCCAGTGTACCGCACGGGCTTGCAGCCATCAGCAGCGCTGCGACGACTACTCTCGCTGCTGTCAGATTCTGGCAGCACAGCACCAGTTCCTTGCCCATCGCGTTGTCCGCTCACCCACTCGCCGTCATAGATCACTGCTCCATTGCGATCGTAGAGCCCGCCAGCACCGACGATCGCACCGCTCTGCCACTCGCCAGCGTACGTTTGCCCAGACAGCGCGTACACGATCGTCCCGAGTCCGTGCTGCTTGTTGTGCCCGAACGCACCAGTGTACACGTCGCCGTTTGCAAACGTGAGTTCGCCAGTGCCCACGCGCTGGTTCGCGCGCCACTGTCCTTCGTACTTGTCGCCTGTGTGCGAGAGGAAGACGCCTTCACCATGCATCTCGCCGCGGTGGAACTGTCCGCTGTACGAGTCGCCGTTCGCCCAGCGCCGCAGTCCCACGCCCTCGATCTCGCCGTTCTGGAACTCGCCTTCGTAGACGCTTCCACTGCTACCGCTACTGCTACTGCAGTCCTGGCCAAGCAGCTGACTGATTGAGAACACGCCCTGACCGTGCATCTTGCCGCCATGCCACTCGCCCGTGTACTGGAACATGCCGCGTGGGAACGTGTACGTGCCGCGACCGTGCCGAAGCCGGTCGTTCAGCTCACCGACGTACGTTGCCTGCTGTACGACAACGACACATGAGTGAGAGCTGATGCCATTGCTCTGGCGGGCTGCTTGTAGATCCTACCATTGCGGCCATCGTCAGCGCATGTGCTGGAGCTCTGCCGTCAGGACGCCAAGTGCGACTCGTGAAGCGACGCACACAGTGACTTCTCTATATTAGGGACCGCAGTCTACTGCTGTGGCGCACTGAAGTACTCGAACGCTTTCTCGAACGCCACGGCCATGACTGCGAAGCCAGCAGCGCCCTTTGCGCTGTTCTTGAGCAGCACTGCGTGCCATGCAGCGCACGAGAGCGTCGCCCATCCATCATCAATGAATGCGTCAGCGCATCCGTCTGTCTACCAGGCGTTGTCATCGGCATTCACGCACACAAGAGAGAGAGAGAGAGAGCAACAGCGAGACGAACCTTGCGGACCAGCGTGGCGCGCTGCCCAGCCACCGAGCACAGCGCCAGTCGTGCCGCCTGCGATGATCGTGTTGACAGTGTCATGCGTCGCGCGCTCGCGCTCGACGATGCACTCGATGCCTGCAAACACACACCCGACGATCGCAAACTCCTACGTTTGCGTAGCGCAACGAAGTCGATGTGTTGGCTCTACTGGCTCAATGCCCATGTGTGCGTGTGCGTGTGGAAGCGTAGCGAGTGACATCGCGGCGCAGTACCTTGGAGAAGTAGACGCTGCGCTGGTAGCCAGCGACAAACGACTTGCGGAAGCCGTTGTAGAGCTATGCGCGGTGCAACGCGAACACGTGTGTGAGCAGATGCACGTGTGTGAGCAGATGCACGCGTCGTGATGCCATTGCAATGCACCCGTGCGCAGACAGACCACACACACCTGCTCGCGCATGTTCTTGCCGACGAGCTCGCCGTGTGCGCCTTCGAACGTGCCGAGGAACGTGCCGAGTCCGACGCCCATGCCGGCGCCAACGACAGTTGCGACGACCGACTTTTTCCAGCACTCTTCGCGCGACTCGTGCAGGAACTTCATCGCATGGAGCAGCGCGCGGTCCGTCGCGTTCGGCACCTCGTCGTCCATTGCGCTCGCTTGCTTGCGGACGAGTGTCGTCCAGAGATGGATTGATGACGACGACTGACCTGTGTATTTGCGTTGCACCGATTATACTATACGAATAAGTATTGAGACGCACTATTGACAGGACCTGCGTACTTTCCATACGAGGGATCTGCACTTGGCTCAAACACCAACGATCAAACATGGCGAGCTTGGTCACGCGCGTGCGGCTGCGTGCGCCTGACGAAGACGCTGCAGCAGCTGCCGCAGCTGCTGGCGGTGCGACTGCGACTGCGTGGCCGTCGACGCACCACCGCGAGTTGCGCGCACTTGACACGACGCCACCGCGCAACCTCCCGCCGCTCGACGTGCGCTCGCCCGAGTTCATTGAGCAGCGCCTCGAGAACCTCAAGCGAAAGCAGTCGTGGCGCGCGTGGCTCGATCAGTACGTGCTCGAGCACCCAGAGAGCGACAGCGACGACGAGAGCAGCAGCACACAGGTGCGATCACACGTGTATGCCGTCGCTGCTGGGCCACCTAACAGCGACGACACCACTCTCACTGACCACACGCGACAGTTGCGCCGTCGCGTCGAGATCGACCGCACAGCCAAGCCCACGCGCGTGCGTCCGAACAGCAATGGCGACGCGAGCTTTGTCGCAACGACGCTCTGGTCGCTGCTCATCATCGCGTTCACGCCGCTCCTGCTGCTGCTCTACCCGTGTCTCCGGCATCGCGAGTGCGTGTCGCTCCTACTTGCGCATCCGCCCTCTCGCTTGTGCTCGTCTTGCTATCGCATGTGTGCTCACGCGCTGCGTCTGGTTGGCTACGGCTGTGTGTGACTCTACTCGAATGGCGCTAGTGCGTGGCCGCTCGGCTGCTCGTCACTGCTTGGGCTGATCGCGCATGCGTTCGCGACGCTCGCGTTCCTGCTCTTTGGCTCGGCGCTCGTGTACTACGCTGGCGTGCACGAGCTCCCAGAGCTCCGCGCCGACACGTGGACGCACGCTCTTGTGCGATGGCACGAGACCCAGCGCGCTGCCGGCGTGTGCTCGGCAGCTGTGCAGCAGCACGAGCTCGCACTTGCGCAGGAGCTCTGTCTCCCGCTTGCGATCGACGCAGCGCTCGTGCTCGTGTGCGTCGCGCTCGTGCTCCAGAGCCACCGCAAGTGGGCCAAGTACGCGCTCGTGCTCGTCGCTGTGCTCTTTGTCGGCGACGTCCCCGCGCGTCTGACGCGCGCGACGTTCCCGTCGCCAGTGGTCTCGCAGATCGACCCGTCGTACGCGCTCGTGGATGAAGAGCTGCTCGTTGCGCTCGACGGCAAGTACCTCAAGCCAGGCGGCACTGTTGCGTGGGTCGCGTACTGGGGCTGCGCGAGCACGGCGCCGGTCGAGAGCTGCGAGAAGCAGTTTGCGAGTCCGTTCGACGCGGGCGTCGTGCGCGTGACGTTCACAGCGCTCGACCACTTCATCCCGTGCTACCGCGACCCGCCAAATCCGCTCAAGGTCCAGGACTTCGCGTGCTTCCCAAGCGTGCGACTGCGCGTGAAAGACGCGCAGAGCATCCCTGGCTGGTCGCGTCTTCAGTCGGCAACAGCAGCAGTGCCCAGCAAAGCTGAGGCCGCTCCAGCTCGTGCGGCGACCAAGCCACTCCAGCAGCCAAAGACAACGAAGACATCAAAGACAGCAAAGGCGTCAAAGCGGGGCAAGACGAGCAAGACGAGCAAGACCAGCAGCGCTGGCGTCCAGACTGTGGGCGTCACGGCAGAGGGAGACGTCGCGCGCGAGTAGCCGCAGAACCGCCGTAGTGTGAGTGGCCGAGTGTGTGAACCTGTGGGAGCAGCGCGAGTGCAGAACGAATGCGAGCACAGCAGAGACGACAACGCGTTGCGATTGTACAGGCTCGGAGGCGTCGCCATCCGCGTCCTCACTCGCCCTTTACACAAGCGATGGGCTCTGCGCGACGGGAGCGCCACTGGCACTACCGTGCGCCGCACTTGCAACTGCGTCGCGCAGCACTTCTACCAACCGAAAGAACTTGGAGTGCTCTTGCTGCGCTGCGTCGAGCGTCGCGGCGCGGAGCTTCTCGTGCAGCTCGCGGTCGTGCTCCATCTGCTTCTCGCGCAGCGCGAGCTCTCGCTCGCGGAGCTCAACGTCTTTCGCGAACTTGGCTTTTGCGAACGCGAGCTTCTCGCGCTCGAGCGCCAGCTGCTCGGTCAAGTGCTTCTCGTAGTCAAACGTCCCGCGCACACCTGGCAGCACGACCATGCGCAGTGTTTGTGTGAGCCATTTGGGAATGGACGTGAATGAATGTTAGTGGGTGTTGACGTGGAGCCAAGTGCGCAGCACGTACCGAGGTGCGTCTGCTGCAGAAGCCAAGGGCGAGCAATCGAGAGAGAGAGAGAGAGAGAGCGCAGGATGGCGAGATTGTTAGCTCTGTAGCTCATCCAGGAGTCTCGCAGGAGGCGTGCACTGAGAGCAGTCCGTACCATAGTCGGGTGGCTCGATGCGTGGTGACTCCCACTCCCACCAGTCGCTGACGACGATGCCACTGCTGCTGCTGCTGCTGCCACGCCAGTCGCGCCAGCGCTCGGTGAGACTGCGCTTGTGTGGTGTGCCATCGCTGCTGTTAGTGTCGACTCGAGGACTGGCGGAACCGCGTGGGATGTGAGTGCGTGCACTTGCGCCTGCGCGTACGCCATGTCCACATCTGTGTGGAGCGTCGTGCCAGTGAGCACAACGTCGTCGACCATGTGGAGCCCTTCGTACACCGCGTCGCCTTGCACTTGCAAGTACCGCGCGCGCACTGCGTCGTGCTTGGGCAGCGCTTCGTACTCGCCCCAGCGCCGCTGGTGCGCGCCTTGCAAGTGGCTCCGGATGTTGTCGACGCGGAACGCGCGGAAGAACTTGATCGTCGTGAGCGACCGGCGCCGGCGCTTCTTGCTCTCGCCCCCGCCGACGTCCGACGGCAGCACGTGCTCGAACTTGCTTTCGCGTCCAAACGCTTTGCAGAAGCCGCACATTGCGAGCGTCACAGCGCCGGTCGTCGCGTCCTTCTCAAGCACAATCAGTCCGAACTCGGTCGCGTACTTTTTCTGCCAGTTGTGGCGCCGCAAGCGCTTCGGGTTTGCGCTGACGGCGTTCGCGGGCGGCGCACTGCGCATGAGTTTGGGGTCCTTCATGCTGGTGCCAGCGCCGCCGCCGCCGCCGCTGTAGTCTGCATTGTCGTCGCCGTCGTCCTCGTCGTCGTCGTAGTCTTCGAGGTCGCGCTTGCGGCTTGCGCTGCTGCACAGGTCGCTCGACATGTCGTCGTACTTGTCGAGCGCATCGCCTGTGAGGTGGTGCGCGTGGCTGTGGGGATCGGCCGCGACGACCGCACTGCGCGCCTCCATCTTCGATCGGTCTTTGATTTGCTTGAGGTTCGATCGGGAGGGTTAGTTCATTTGTAGACGATATGAGCTGCATACTCAAATCAAGCTTACAAAATGACTCTTTTACAACAAGTAATGTTGTTGTTTATAACATGAGACTGAATGTGGTCCACGTGAATCGGCTGTCTCTGCGCGCGCCGACTGACTGGCGTGAAGCGTAAATGGCCTAGTGAAGAAACCAAGGAAACGGCGCAGCGGAATAAATGGCTGGGATTCGAGCGGTTTCTGGCACCAGTGAAGCCGATCCGCACAAAGCGACACTCGGCGAGCACACGCAAGCGACACCAGCCGCAGCAGCACCAGCAGCAGACGTCGCGCTCCGCACTTGGTTCGATCGCTCTTGCTGTCGCAACCAACGCAACGACATGGAGTCCGCGACGGACCAGACGATCCTGCGCTATGAGGTCGCCGAGGTCGGCTTTGGCTTCTACTCGGACGCCGAGATCCGCGACTTGAGTGTCAAGCAGATCACGAGCCGCATGTCGTTCGACTCGCTCAACAACCCGGTCATCGGCGGTCTGTACGACCCAGCCCTCGGCCCTGTGGACTTCAACATGATCTGCCCGACGTGTCACCAGACGCAGAAGGAGTGTCCAGGTCACTTGGGACACATTGAGCTCCCAGTGCCGGTGTACAACCCGGTGCTGTTTGGCCACATGCTCACGCTGCTCAAGCGCAAGTGCTTCACGTGCCACAAGTTCCGCATCGCGTCGGCGCGCTCGCGCGTGCTGCGCGTCAAGGTGCTGCTCATTGACAACGGCTTTGACGAAGAGGCTGCGATGCTCTCGGAGCTCCTCGAGCAGCGCAACGGTGTCGAAGACGAGCCAGCGCAGCGCACGTTCCAGCGCCAGCAGGCGATCCTCGACGAGTACGAGCGCCTCGCGCTGTCGCAGGCAGCGAACGGCACGAGTGGCCGCATCCGACCGCTCGCGCGTCTCTCCGAGGTGCAGCGCGAGAAGCTCGCGTCCGAGTTCTTCAAAGGCACGAAGGCCAAGTGCGAGAACTGCGGTGCGATCTCGCCGGGTCTTCGCCAGGACTCGAAAGCCAAGATCTTCTTGAAGGGTCTCAGCGCGCGCTCGCGCAAGGTGAACCGCTCCAAGAACCTCACGGTCACGTCTGCACTCGACACGATGACTGGGAACCTCTCGGGCGACGACCGCATGGGCTCGGACGACGACGACGACGACTCGGACGACTCGGACGACGACGTCGCTGCGGGCAACAAGTACACGAACACGGAGGACACGTCGTCGCGGAGCAAGTTCTTGCCGCCGCTCGAGGTCCAGTCGCAGCTCCAGATGATGTGGAAGAACGAGGACGGGCTCATGGAGCTGCTCTACGGCGACCGCAGCATTGCGAGCGGCCGCGTCGCTGCAAAGGCCGACGGCTGGCGCAAGTTCTTCTTGAACGTGATCCCAGTCGCGCCGTCGCGCTTCCGTCCACCGGTGTTCCTCGGCGACAAGCAGTTCGAGCACGCGCAGAACACGTACTTGTCGAAGATCCTCACGCTCAGCGAGAACATCGTGCAGGGCAACTACTACGCGCAGCAGAAGCCTGCCGCATCGGGCACCGAGGACGACGACGCCGACGACAAGCAGCCGCTGAACCTCGCGCGCAAGCTCGCGATCTGGACCGAGCTCCAGAACAACGTCAACTGCCTCGTCGATAGCAGTCAGGCGAAGCCTGGTGCTGACGCTGCGCAGGGCATCAAGCAAGTGATTGAGAAGAAGGAGGGGCTGTTCCGGAAGAACATGATGGGCAAGCGCGTGAACTACGCCGCGCGTTCCGTCATTTCGCCAGACCCGTACATCAGTACGTCGCAGATCGGTGTGCCGCTGCGGTTCGCCAAGACGCTCACGTACCCGCAGCCTGTGACGCCGTGGAACGTCGAAGAGATGCGCCAGCTCGTGATCAACGGCCCCGACGTGCACCCGGGTGCGAACTTTGTCGAGAGCGAGACTGGTCGCTTGATCGACTTGAAGAAGCGGTCGCTGCACCAGCGCGAAGCGATCTCGAAGACGCTCCTGACGCGCTCTGCGAGTGCGCAGGGCACGAGCAAGAACCGCGTGAAGCGCGTGTGGCGCCACCTCAAGACTGGCGACGTCGTGCTCATGAACCGTCAGCCGACGCTGCACAAGCCGAGTATGATGGCGCACGTCACGCGTGTGCTCACGAACCCAAAGATGCAGACGATCCGCATGCACTACGCCAACTGCAACACGTTCAACGCCGACTTTGACGGTGACGAGATGAACATGCACTTCCCGCAGAACGAGCTCGCGCGGTCCGAGGCGTACAACATTGCGTCGAACGACAACCAGTACCTCGTGCCAACGGACGGCTCGCCGCTGCGTGGTCTCATCCAGGACCACGTCGACTCGGGTGTGAAGCTCAGTCAGCGCGACACGTTCCTCACGAAGGACATGTACATGCAGCTGCTCTACAACGCGTGGGCGAGCATGGAGGACGCTGGTGTTGCGAAGTCGCACATTGAGATCGTGCCGCCTGCGATCCTCAAGCCGCAGCAGCTCTGGACTGGCAAGCAAGTGATCACGTCGGTGCTCAAGATGCTCACGAAGGGTCTCCCGCCGCTCAACCTCGACAGCAAAGCGAAGATCAAGGGCGACTTGTACGGCAATGCGAACGCCGAGCACATTGTCGTGTTCCGTGACGGCGAGCTGCTCCAGGGCGTGCTCGACAAGAGTCAGTTTGGCGCGTCGATGCACGGGTTTGTGCACGCGTGCTACGAGATCTACGGCGCCCGCATCGCCGCGGACTTGCTCACGACGCTCGGCCGGCTCTTCACGTGCTACCTCCAGTTTGCTGGCCACACGTGCGCACTCGAGGACCTGACGCTGAACAAAGACGCTGAGAAGCGCCGCCGCAAGCTCGTGCACGAGTCGGTCTACAACGGCGAAGAGGCGTACGCAGAGTTTGCTGGACTCACGGACTTGCTTGAGGCGAAGCGCGAGGAAGAGGCAAACAACGGCAACAAGCGTCGGCGCATGAACGAGGCCGAGCGCGTGCAGATCCGTGAGCGCATGCGCGAGTTGCTGTCGGGTCCAGAGGCGGACCAGAACGCCAAGGCGCTCGATGCGCACATGATGGGCACCGTGCACGGTTCGAACAGTGACATCATCAAGACGTGCTTGCCGTCGGGCCAGACCAAGTCGTTCCCGGCAAACTGCTTCTCGCTCATGGTGCTCACGGGCGCGAAGGGTTCGATGGTGAACCACTCGCAGATCTCGTGTGGTCTTGGCCAGCAGGCGCTCGAAGGCCGTCGCGTGCCGATCCTGAGCAGTGGTCGCTCGCTGCCGTCGTACGAGCCATTTGACCCGGCGCCGCGTGCGGGCGGGTACATCACAGACCGTTTCCTCACGGGTCTGCGTCCGCAGGAGTACTACCACCACTGCATGGCTGGACGCGAAGGTCTCGTCGACACGGCCGTGAAGACGAGTCGAAGTGGGTACCTCCAGCGCTGTCTCGTGAAGCACTTGGAAGACCTCCAAGTGAGCTACGACCACACGGTGCGCGGTTCGGACGGCAACGTCGTGCAGTTCTTGTACGGCGAAGACGGTGTCGACCCGGTCCAGAGCGCGATGCTCTCGGGCAAGGACGGCGAGTTTACGTTCCAGGCGATGAACCACCGCAGTATCTCGCACAAGTACGGCATTGACGCCAAGTTCTTTGAGCACACGAAGCTCGACATCATGAAGCCGCTCAAGCTCCACGCCGAAGCGCGCGAAGCGCAGGCAAAGGACTATGCGAACCCAGCGTCAGTACTCCGCGCCGGCGTGCGCATCCAAGCGCGCCGTCTCAAGGACGGTGAGACGAAGTGGAAGCGCGGCAACATTGAGCAAGGCTTCTTTGACGCCGAGATCCTCGCGCTCGCGCAAGAGTACGAGGACCCGCGCGACTCGACGTACGACATCCAGTACGTTGACACGGGCCGCAAGGCGTTCGGTGTGCCGCGCACGACGGTGTTCAAGGCGCGCAAGCCGACGAACAACACGCGTGCGATGTCGGGCCGCGTCGACCTCATCCTTGCCGGTCGCTCGGACCCAGTGATGCAGAGCCTCGAGCTGAACCAGCACGTCGGGTGCGTCTCGGAGCGCATTCAGGAGAAGCTTTGGGCGTACAACCAGCGCAACCCGGCCAACTGCCTCGACCTGCTCAAGAGCAAGAAGAAGAGCAAGAAGAGCAAGAAGGCGTCGAAGCACGAGACTGCGACGGACGAGATCGACCGCGAGAAGATGCTGACGAAGCACACTGTGAGCCCGGATGCGTTCCAGCTCCTCGTGTGGGTGAACTACCTCCGCAGCATGGCGAACCCGGGCGAGAACGTCGGTGTGATCGCGGCGCAGAGTATCGGTGAGCCGTCGACGCAGATGACGCTCAACACGTTCCACTTGGCTGGTCACGGCGCGGCGAACGTCACGCTCGGTATCCCGCGTCTGCGTGAGATCATCATGACTGCGAGTGAGAAGATGTCGACGCCGATGATGACGATCCCGCTTCTGCCGAGCGTGGACCAGTCGCGCGCGCACGAAGTCGAGCAGCGGCTGAACCAAGTCGCGCTCTCGGAGCTCATTAGTAACGAGCGCGGCGTGGCAGTCAAGGACGAGTTTGTCCGGAGCGAGAACGGCATCCTGTGGGTGCGCGACTACACCATCCGCCTCACGTTCTTCAAGCTCAAGTACATCAAGAAGGCGTTTGGCTTGAGTGCGAACGACGTGTTCGATGCCGTCGGCAAGGGCTTCATCGGCAAGCTCCTCTCGCTCATCTCGCGCGAGATGAAGAAGAGTGGCGTGAGCGTCTCGGCTGCGGCGGAGACCAACAACTTTGCCGGGTCGTTTGCTGCCAAGAGTGGGAAGAAGAGCGGTGACGATGATGACGATGACGACGACGATGAGCAGGGCACGCTACGCTTTGGCAGCCGTCGCGAAGTGCAGGGCTACGAGATGGATGAAGAGGACGAGCAGATCCGCAAGGCGCAGGACGACAGTGACTCGGACGACGACCGCAGCAGCAGCAAGAAGAAGAAGAAGAGCAAGCAGAGCGGTGCTGAGACTGGCGACGAGGACGACGCGATGAACGGCAGCGGTGCGTTTGACAAGAAGAGCAAGAAGAGCGGTCTCGGCGCTGCGATGGCGGAAGGTCTTGAGTCGCTCGACGTGCCACTGAGCGTGCGCAAGAACAAGTACTTTATGTACTGCGGCCGCAACACGAAGCAGCACTACGTTGAGCTGCGCCTGCGCTTCCCGACGCACTCGAAGACGGTACTGATGGTGCCGCTTGTCGAGCGCGTGGCCAAGCAAGTGCTCGTGCAGCACTGCCCGGGCATCTCGCGGTGCTACTTGATCAACCAGCGCATCGGCGACGCGCAGGACGAGACGCCGTGCGTCCAGACTGAGGGTCTCAACTTCCAGGAGATCTGGGCGTTCGACGACATCCTCGACGTGAATCAGCTCGCGACGAACGACATCTACCAAGTGCTCCAGACGTACGGTGTCGAAGCCGCGCGCGCGTCGATCTCGAAGCAGATCAACGACGTCTTTGGCGTGTACGGCATTAGCGTTGACCCGCGCCACTTGAGTCTCTTGGCCGACTACATGACGGCGCAGGGCGGGTACATGCCGCTCAACCGCATGGGCATGAACAACAAGGGCTCGTCGATGCAGCAGATCACATTCGAGACGTCGATGAAGTTCCTCACGCAGGCGGCGCTTGGTGGGCTCTCCGACAACCTCGAGAGTCCGTCGGCGCGCATTATCCTCGGTCAACCCCCGCGCGTGGGCACGGGCAGCTTCTCGCTGCTGCAGCCGATTGCATTGTAGGCGAGCGAGTGGGAGCGCATGCCAGGATGGTGCGAGCGAGCGAGTCATGGGAGAGAAGGGGAGTTGAGGTGACGAGAGTGCCACCACATGTAATAGATCAATCAGTTCAACCGACATCCCTGATGCCGCTGGCATGTGCGAGACAGGACAGTGTGCCTACTCGGGTGTCGTCGCGTCTGGCGCTGCCGTCCTCGACTCGGCTTGCATGTCTCCTTTGACTGTCTGGAGCTGCTGTTTCTTGGTTGGCGACGATGCCGGTGAGCTCATGGTGAAGCGCCGCTGCAGCGGACTCTTCTTTGTGTTAGGACTCTTGCCGCCACTTGCTGCCGTTGTTGTTGCAGCTGATGTCTGCACGCAGAGACTCAGTCTCCGAGCCATTGACGGTCGAGGAGGACTCGATGGAGATGGCGATGGTGCCAAAGTGCTGCTACTGCTGGACGCAGCATCTGCGAGGCGCAAGTCATCAAGCCCTTCACTCAAGCCTCCGCGCGAACCAACGTAGTTCCTGCACACGCACGACCAGTGAGCACAACACGCACACTGAGAGCAGCAACGCTGTCGACATGACAGCATGCACAAGTGCAATAACCGTACTCGTAGCGCTCGCGCTTCCAGAACTTCTCGAAGTGTTGCAGAAAGACCTTCATCACGTCCACGCGGTCGGTCTTGAGCACGTCTGTGATCTTGAGCGCGCGTGGCGAGCTCGACGCACACGCGAGCCACATGAGCTGGAACAGGGCCTTGAGCTTCTTGTCGCTCGGCGTGAGCTCGTCGTGCGACATGACTTTGCGAGCAAGGCGCACGAGGAGCTCGCAGAAGCAGTCGTACGTCAGTACGCGGTCAAACTCGGTCGGAGGCGCCTTTGCAAGCGAGTCGATGTAGATCGTCGAGAACTCGGTCGTCGTGAGCATCCCGAGTGCGATGACGCCGTACATGCGGCCGAACGCGACGCTCTCAGCATACCCCATGTGCGGCGGGCTCTGCTGCGCGGCTTTTGGCTCGAGCTTCTCGAGCTTGGTGTGCGTCGCACTCGCATAGTACGCAAAGATCTACCGTAGTGGCAGGAGCGAGCTGTGCGTCAAGACGCCATGCCATCACTTGTCCTGACGTATGCGTGTGCGTGCGCACGCACGGAGGACGACGCACCTTTGTGAGTGGATCTTCAAACGCTGCAAGCACTCGCTTGCTCTCTTCCATCTCCTTTGTGAGCACGACTCGGATCCTGTCGGTTCCACCGTACGGTCAGTCATTGCCATTCGCACACACGGACCAACGCAAGTCGATGAGCACAGCAGTTGTTGCGCCTGCAAGAGACTTGTTCACTAGAGCACGGACCTCGGTTTGAGCTGGCGCTCAATGCACGTTCGCGCGAGCGAGTCGTACGCACGGCTTGGGTCTTGATCGCCCGACTGTAGCAAATGGAAGCGGCGGCAGTTGTCGTGCATTGAGCCATGAGCGAGAGCAGTCCAACGCTGAAGAGATTCGGACTGGCACTCGCAACGCACCATCTTGGCAAAGTGGAGCAAGAGCGCGAGGAAAGCTGTGAAGTTGAGCTTCTTCGTGCCGTCGCGCTCGCTCGGATGGCTCTTCAGAAACGACTCACACACGATCGACACTTCCTTTTCAATCAGCTTTGCCTCGTCGGTGCTCGAGCCGTCGATGATGCCGCAGTCCTGCAGTAGCTTGATCACGTTTGCAACGCGCATGCGCGTAGGGTCTTCGGATGACAGCTGCAGCGCATACGAGGCAAAGATGTCCCAGAGCTTCTCGTGCTGCGTGCGCTTCCTTGCAGCTGCGAGACTCGCGTCAAACGGCGAGTTGTACTTTTGCTTGATCTCTGCAGCAGCGGCGACGAGGTCCGAGGTGCTGCTCGCGCGCGACGAGCTCCGGCGACTCGCGTACTCTTCGCGGGGCTTTACGAGCACGCGCTCCGACATGCTGGAGCCGACGACAGCAGAGTTGATCACGCTCGAGCACTTGCGGGAGTTCGTCGTGCGGGTTCGAGAGAGCCCCAAGGCTGGAGCGAGCTCGTCAAAAGGGCTGCGACGTCCTCAGCACCTTGCATGGCACTAACAATAGTCCACCGACTCGCGCCAAAGCGATTCTCTGTGCATCTCGCAAGATGGCAGCAAGGGTGCTCGAGACCGAGCGAGCCCCTGAGCCAGTGTCGACATCGTCAGCAGGGTCGTCCGCACGCCGAGTGCGGTTCGCGTACGCGCCGTTCATCGTCTTGACACCAGCATGGGAGCGCTACATCGCGCTGTCGATCATCGTGCTCCAAGGCGTGTGGGCGATCGCCATCCCGATCAAGAACGTCGTGATGATGACGAATCCCGAGTTCCGCGCCGACAGCACGAGTACTGAGAGCAGAACGTACACGTACTTGCCGACCGAGAACGCGACAGTTGCAATCCCTGGCAGCGACATCGTGCCGCTGCTGCAAAGCGTACTCGCGATCGCAATCGGGCAACGCATTGTACGCGAGAACTTTGAAAGCGCTGGGTCTTTCGACCTCGACACGTCGTACCAGTTGCTCGCACCAGAAGACTACCACGTCATGTCTCGGTATTACGCGCTGCTCTTCCAGGCATCCGAGTTCCCTGGCACGACCATGACGCCGCGACCGCGATACTTTGACGTTACAGACCAAGCAAAGCTGCCACCAGATGCACTCGGTGTGTGGATCCGACCAACTGATGTCACCAAGAGCGACTGGTACCTCTCAATCTCCTGCGCCGCTGAGAATGCCAAAGTCGACGGCACGCGCTGCTTCCAAGGCAACACGTCCAACATGTGCTACGACTTCCCTTTACCAGGCGACGTTCGACGACACGAAGACGTCAAGCTCGACAGTCTCCGAGGAAACACTGGACTCGCGAACAACATTGGCCAGCTGTACCTGATCGAAGTGTTCCACAAGACCATGTCTGCGCTCTTCAGCACCAAGGACTGGAGGAAAGCCCTCGACGTGATGCAGTACACCGCGAACGCAGACACTGCGCTCAACAACGCGTTTGCAAGTGTCTACAGCGACGACGGCCGTCCACTTATGCTCGAGAGGTTTGCCGAAGAGTTTGGCGTGCCACTGTCAACGGCGAACACGACGAAGATCGAGTCGTGCGCGCTCACTGAAGTCCTGACAAGCCGGTTCTACGTGACACCGTTCGTGCTCCAACTGGTCCAAGCGACGCTCGTCAAACTCGACATGTACGACGTCAGCGAAGTTCACGTGCAGCCGCCAAACCAGACCGAAGCGATCATATCGGCCACGCTCAGCCATGATCTGTTCCTCACATCTGGAGCTCGATACGAACCTCTGTCTGACGCCGGATCGAGACGCTTTGCGGGCGTCACACTCGCCTCAGTGAGCACAGCGACTGCTCGTCTCAAGCTCGATACAAAGTTCAATGGCGAGTGCGTCCTCGGCTCGTCGGTTCGCATGCTCATGTACATGATATACTACCCAGGGTTCTACAGCTACATACACCACAACGTTTGGAGTCTGCCACCAAGCGCAACCAGTCCGACTGACGTAGCGTACGACGAGTTTCACTACCCGATCCTCGGCGGCGCTGGATCAGGTCTCAACACGTTCAAGGACAACTGGTGGGGCAACTCCATGGGCGTGTATCGTCTCCGCGAGCTCCCAAGCGAACCGGGCCGCACTCGTCGCGTGGATACGTGGTGGGGCGACGAAGCCAAGTTTGCGAGCTGGTTCGCAAACCTCGAGCGAACGCCACAGGCACCGTTCCGTCTCTTTGACAAGTACCTAGACGTCGTCGCGCCGCCCATCGTGACGAACGACAACCTCGTGACTGCGTGTCACCGCGCGTTCTTCAAGATGCTAACGAAGATCGCGTTCTTGAGCCTCCTGTCGTTCTCGCAGCTCCCGAGCTACGCAGTCTTTATGAGCAACATCAACGGCGGCGCACCGACGTGGTTCCGCACAACGATGCTCCGGTCTGAGCTGTATGGCGAAATGATCGGAGGCGATCGGTTCGCATTCTCGTTCGCTGACGATACGAGCACGCGTGAGTTGTTTGCTTGCGTGTGCCTGCGTGTCCACCCGAGCAGTCGACTTGCGCTGTAGTAGCTGCCTCGCAAACTCACGATCTATCGGTGGATCTCACACATGTTGCCCAAACAGGCAAGGACGACGGCAGCGCATGGGTTGCAGTGCCGATACTCCAAGCGATGCTCCAGAGCTTTGGCAAGGACGAGTCGATGCGCATGCTCTCGGCCGAGTACAACAAGTCATTCGTAGCTCTCGTAGCGACCGAGTACGGCATCGTGCACTTCACAGACATGGGGCAGTGCCGAGTCGGGTTTGGGACGGCAAACGTCAGCGCTGCTGACAACACGCGCGAAAAGGTCGCGATCAAGCTCTACTCAGGTGTGATGCAGACCTTGAGCGATCTCCTCGACGAGATCCCAGCACTCCACGCGCAGATGGCATCCGAGCTCAAGAGCGTCGACGGCATGGAGATGGTTGCCATTCGCGACGAACTGGTGCGCTGCACTGCGTCTTTGGATCTGCAGCTTGTCGACTCTGCTGACGTGTTGCTCTAACCAATACCACTCGCCTCGATCAATCCATTCAGATCCGAGGATCACCAGCTGGACCTGCTGGTGACGCCACCTCAGGCTCGCCGGTGTTCTGGTCGCCAGCAGCGTTCTCAGCAGGCATGCTCAAGCTGTGGCCGCGCTCGACACCACCGCCCAGCGCCATTGAAGCATACCGCAATGCTACAACGTGCTACGCGACGCTCGAGCTGCGGTACCTGAACGAGAGCGTGCGGTGCTGGATCGAGCCGAACCATGTGCAGAAGACGCGCGTCGAGCACAAGTCGGTGCTCATGGGCAAAGTCGTCTTCAGCATCTGGTCCACGAGTCTCGTGCTCAACTCGATCGCGTCGTTCATCGCAGCTGGCTTCATCTGGCGCCTCATACATGCGTGGCGCCTCACCAAGTTCCGGGGCGTTGGCGTCTGGGTCGCGCTCCAGCTCAACTTCCAGGGCTTTGGCGTGCTCTCGTTCGCGCAGACCGCGCTCCTCACGGCAAGCACGGTGCCGCTCCTAATCGGGTACCACATCCCAGTCGACAACGTCTTCATCGTGAACCAGAGCACACAGCACGTCCCGAAGATTCTGAAGGACGCGCTCGTGACGCTGGGTGCAAGCTGGTTCTACCGCTTTGGGTTTGAGGTCGCGAACCACTTTGTCGTGCTCGAGCAGGTCTCGTACTGGTTCAGCAACTTTCGCCTGCGCGTGCTCAGCGCTCTGCTCATCTTTGTAGCGCGCATCGCTTCGCCAGACCGGATGCACAGCTCGGGCTACGAGTTCGCGAAGCTCCTGCTCACGTGCGGCAGCTCCATGGCGCTCGGGATCGGGAGCGCTTTGCTGCCAGCGTACCGGCAGAGCCACGCCCAGACCCATACGTCAACAGTTGTACCAATGCAGATCAAGCGCCAGAGCATCGTCGTCGCGTCGATCAGCAAGCACGCCATGCCGCTCAACAAGTTTGGGCTCGTGGGGTTCTCGAGTCGCGGCTGGTCGCTCGTAGGACTCATCGTCGAGGGCTGGGAGGTCGTCAAGCGCGAGGGCAAGACCGACCAGCTCGTGGCGGTCAAGGGCATCTGCCGCATCCCACTCACAGTTGACGAGCACGGCGAGATCACGTGTCTCTTGTGAGTCTTGGCGCCGCTGCTACGATAGCTGTTGCTTGACTGACCACGCGCGCAGAGCAACGAGACTAGGACACGATCTGCAGGAGACTACACGAGAGCACCAGAGCCACACAAGTGCGCACATTCAAAGACTCGGGTTCATTCTCCCAGTAGCGTGCCTGTCGACTCGGCGGCTTTGAGGCGTCCGCTCTATCCACTTGATCTGCATCGAATGCTGCTGCTTACGGCGCCGACTCGTACACACCGCAGTCGGCGATCACAACTGGCTGCACAGGCTTGTCGCCCTTGTCCGTCTCGAGGCTTTCGATGCGCGTGATGATATCGAGACCTTCAACGACCTTGCCAAACACGACGTGCTTGCCATCGAGATGCGGCGTTGGGACGGTCGTGATGAAGAACTGCGAGCCGTTCGTGCCTGGACCGGCGTTCGCCATCGACAGGAGTCCTGCCTCCGTGTGCTTGAGACGGAAGTTCTCGTCTGGGAACTTCTCGCCGTAGATACTCTCGCCGCCCGTGCCGTCGCCGCGCGTGAAGTCACCGCCCTGGATCATAAAGCTCTTGATCACGCGGTGGAACGTGCTGCCCTTGTAGTGTAGCGGCTGACCAGTCGAGCACGCACCCTTCTCGCCCGTGCACAGTGCGCGGAAGTTCTCTGCGGTCTTTGGCACAATGTCCTTGAACAGCTGCATCACGACCTTCCCCGCCGGCTCGTCGCCGATCTGGATGTCAAAGAAGACCTTTGGGTTGTTCGGGTCGAGTACCGGCTCGCCTTCGACCGTCGACTTGTCGTCGTACATCGACACCTTGGTGAACAAACCGCCAAAGACCGACTTCTCCTTCTCGCGCGCGTCCTTCATCTTGCGCTTCAGCACTTCGAGCTCACGGCGCACTTCGCGGTTCGTTGGCTCGAGCTTGCCAGCGGCGACAAAGTCCTCCTTGGCGCGGTCGAGCTCGTTGAGGTTCATGCGGCTAACGCCGCGACGGAACAGCGCTTTGACGCTCTTGGGGTCGTTCTTCAGCGCCTTCGACGCAAGGGCGACGGCTTCTGTAAAGTCCTCGATCTTGAGGAACGACATGGCGCCATTAAGGTAGCACGTCGTCTGGAGCCCCTTCATGCGCAGCTTCTCGTCGTCGGGGACGTCGTACACGTCCTCCATGTACTCGGCCGCTTCGTTGTACTTCGCAGCAGCTTCGTGGTACTTGCGCTGCTTGAATAGCGCGTTACCGTCGTCTTTGAGCTTCGTGCACTCGGCGAGCTTCTCTTCAGCATCCATCTCCCAGATCTCCTTCTTCTTGGCTTGGTACCCGAGCAGCTCGACGTCAAACTTGAGCGTCGCACTCGGTGGGATCTTGGGCGGCGACCCGCTCTCGCCGTACGCGTACTCGGGCTTGCACGTCAGGATCGCCTTCTCGCCGACCTTCATCGTCGCGAACGCCAAGTCCCACGCGCGGATCACATTGCCCTTGCCGAGCACAAACTGCACGCATCACACACACACACACACACACTCGTGAGAATGACTTTGCACACGACGTGGGCGAGGCTGTGGGTCGGAAGACGCGTACTTTGAACTCGGCGTTGCGGTCGCGCGAGCTGTCGAACTTCGTGCCATCGAGCAGCGTGCCCGTGTAGTGCGCTGTTTGGTAAGGAGCGAGCACAACAAGAGCCACACGAGTGCGTATGAGCGAGTGAAAGTGCCAGCACCATGCCAACGGATGGTGCATGCAACGACGTACCGCGCACTTCGTAGCCGTCTGGCGGAATGCCGCCCGTGCCCTCCTGGTAGATCTCCTTGAGCACGCCGCCGTCACCCGAAAGATCCGTCATTGCTGCTGCTGCTGTTGGTGGTGGTGATCTGCTTGGTGTTTCTGCGCGAGCGAAGACGTGACGACATCGATAGAGCGAGAGCGTGAGCCTCACGTACACACGGCCGCGTCGACACACGCACAAGAGAGACGTCTGACTGGCGCGATCGCGTGCGCGTACCTCACCTCGCCTCGAGCTGCTGTGCTTGCGAGCGTCAATTGCTGAATGGCGCAGTTTGAGTTGTGTCTCACCTCACTCACCACAGTCTCACCACAGCCTCACCACGCTCCTTACTTTTCTCACTATCCAACGCATCTCATTCGTGGAAAGAACGATCTTCGCGAGATTCTAGAAGTCTTAGCAGCTACTAGCTACTACCGACTGCGGGCTTGACCGTGTGAGCAGGTTCGTGCATCTCAGTCGAGAGAGCACCCGAGCCCACACAAACGCATCGCCCGACAACACGATGCGAACCCGCCGTCTGCTCCAGTCGCTGCAAAGCATATCGCTTGGCCGCCGACTTGCCTTGCCTGAGCTCGAGAGCTTGTTGATGGTCCCGTGTGTGTGAAGCGTGCGTTGCCAATGCGCCGTAGTGAGGTTATCCACTCCCGACTGTCCCGACTGACTCAGAATGACCTCAGGGTGGTCTCAGTCCTCGTGACCCAGATACGTATGTGCTCGACTCGACTCGACGACCGCGCGCTCGTCAGCTCATTCGCGTCCGCTACGCGCGTCTAATGCTACCAACGCCATGTGCCATCGTCTCGTACGCAAAGGCAAATCGCTGCGGCTGGCCACTGTGCGCACTCTGCGCCGACAGCGCCTCGGTCCACTCAAACACCGGGTTCTGATCATGCGTCGGACCGCTCACGGCGTCGCACTCGAGACGACCGTGCTGCATCCGCGTCCAGGACGTGACTTTCGCGTCAATCGCACCATCAAGCGCAAACAATGTCGGGTCAGTCTCGAGGTCGTATCGCGACGCGACTGCGTGCGACGCGTGGCCGCTCGAGAGTGGATCGTCGCGCCAGTTGTTGTACCGCATCATGCGCTTGAGGTCGTCGAACGAGCGGATCGTCGGCGCATCGCGCTGGAAGATCTTGGCGCGCGTGCAGTTCGCGTGCGACCACGACGCGCTCTCGTTAGTCGAGAGGTATGCAGCGCGGAAGCCTGAGCGGTCGTACACGCTCGGGAAGTACGGCACATTGTATGAGCCCCAGTACCCGACGCTGTTGACAGTCTCCGACACGTCCTCGACGTGAATGAAGCCAGGGAGCTGCTCGAGCACCATGAGGCCGTTCGGCTGAAAGCCGCCACCAGGGACGAACCGCTTCGTGTCAATGA